>MU160462.1:58695-81003 GCA_015888305.1 Antheraea pernyi | reverse complement strand
ATGGGCAAGCCATATTCTTTTTAATATATATATAAATAATGTTTGTTTTTTTCGTACTTTATGAGCTACCATTGTGCCATATTGCTCACTGTAGGTATACTATGTATAGCTACACTACACTTAAAACGATTTTTCAGTAATCACACGAACCTAATCGGAGAAAGCATATGGACCAAGAGTCCAAGCGACCAGGAGAGAGAAAATTTTAAAAAAATCTGCCATATCGTTCATCCAAATGCTATAATGCGTCGTTAATTTATTATTTGCACTTGCGCGAAACTAATAGACATAGTACGATTAGTTTACAATACGTGGCGCGCATCTCGCACTGACAAAAGTACTTGCAAGAGCATTTCTGTAATTCTACAATATTTTCTTACTTTGCACCATAATTTCAAAACTGACAATTGACAATCGGCAAAAGACAACCTATGTGGTCAATTCCTACTTATACATGCGAATGTTTGTTTGTTTCACACATTGACTACACAATTTTTTTTTAACTGACTACGCTATTTACCAAGTAAGGTCTTAACAGCTTCACCGGACGACTAAGGCGAGCGCTTAAAGCACTCGGCCGATTTTATTTTGGCAACTAGCTCAAGGGTGCGCGGCACACCTCGGCTTTGGCTGTTGCCTGATACATGCAATTCGCGACCTATCTGTGCTAACCTAAGCTAAGCTAACTATTCATACATATATGAGTTTTTTAAACATATATGTGTACCAAGCATACATACCTCAACAACTCTTATATATATTTCGTATCGGATAATATTCTAAACTACTTCAGTTTGATAAGGGAAAAATATAAAACCCTTCACTTACTATACACTACACAACTAATCGTTATAGAATATAGCCTACATGTTGTCTGGAGTACAGAAAAGGACAAAGGCCTTTAACGCAAAAAAAAGCTGTCTCCGAGTGATACGGCAATGTAAGCGAGGCCGCGGGTAAAAGCCGGTGGACAATAAACATAACGTACAGTTAGAACTGGCGGTATGAGGAGATAACAAATGTCCCTGTTAGAAACAACATAATTATTATCTGACCACGGAACATGACATGTAATTACCTATTAGTAATCTTAGCGAGCAATCGATCGCCCACCCACCGAGAACCTAAGAACAATCAAGTAATTCCACTTCCAAGGTACGTTCACACTCAACGTATCAATCAAGATTATCTATTTTCGATAACCTTGCAAAGTTTGGTAAACAAATTGACACTAGTTTATGTATATTACCTAAATATGTAGGTCATAATGCCCAAAATAAAGTGTACTCTATAGAATAGATGATACGAATGCTCCGACTAAAATATAAACAAAAGCAGGTGAGCAACTCATTCATTCATCAGAATCATCAGAAAATACGTCATTAAAAATGGATTTCAATGGCAAACAGTAATTTTTCTCCATAAAAACCAAGACGTTCCAATGTTCCAAGATAAATAAATAGATAACTAAATCTAAAGGGACTGGTTCTCAGGTTCAGCTGCCGGAACACATCCAGAAGTACTGGGCCAGAGATTTTCACCTTGAGGGTGATATTTTTATACTAATGTGGGTTACGCAGGCTTTATTTTTGTATCACTGCCACGAGTATGGTGTACTTTTTGGTCGTGATCTCTGTACCTCATTTTTTTTTGTATCACGGCAAAATGACTTCATTATTCCTGATGGTAAGCATAGTACAATCCAAAATCAAATGGCGACCACCGAGTGACACACTATCCATCGCCGGTCGCCGCTGTTATGCCGGCCTGTGAAAAGCTGGATATGCACAGGCTGATCCCGAAACGCGACCCGCAGAAGCGAATCACTATGACGGGCTTTTTCGCCATATATCAGGCTGTAAAACCCTATCACCCCGCAACGAGCCCCCGGGAGCAGTACGTGCTTTCCCAGAATCTGGATTCACGTAGTCTTCAGTGGATCACATTCACACAAGTGATGTACTGGAGTCTCATCCACGCGGTCACAAAATCTGTACTCTCTTGTGCTCTGGACACGCATGGGTGGAGTTGCTAGTGTGGCGAAATTAGAAAAAGACTTACCGCATTGCTATCAAAATCATCACAAAAAAATTACACCCGTAGTTAATCGACCTAATAACCCCTGCGAACTATTTACTATCTCTGCTGACAGCAGTGTAATAAGAATAGAAAAATCGTGCCGGTTTCACCATATCCGTGAGATGTGAACAGACCTGCGCGTTATTTAGCTCGAGTGAATTCGGCGATTGTCTTTTGAGATAGATGATGACATGACGGAAAAGAGCGCGTGAGGTCGGGGCACGTGACTAGTGAATAAAGAGCTAATTATGTCCGATATTTATTTATTGGTCTGTTATGGAATTCGAAGTCTCCGTCCTGCCCTTATACGTTGTAATCAACTTAATAGATATTTAATGATCAAGTAAAGGTCTAAATCACGAAATAAATAAGTTATAGATACCGTATTATATTAGATTACAAGGAAACATGGTCTATAAAATAATGACGTTGGTTTTTTGTTGTATTTTCTATGTTTGTTTCCTTGTAGTACAAAAGTTACACTTCTATTGTTTGTCTTTACGACGTAACCCTGTTTTTTGCATCCTAAAATATGTTTGTACATGTATTCTTCAGTTATGTAACTGAGAATGTGCTTAATTAATCTTACAATTTACAACGTAGTCCGGTGAAGCTGTTAAGACCTTGCTTGGTCAATAGCGTAGTCAGTGTGAAAAAAAAAACAATTTACATAATATATCAAAGTATATATACACACTGTTGACACATATTCCTTTTCAATAATAAGTTCGCATAAATATTTAAACGGTAAAAAAGGTTTATTCCAAAATTATGTTCGTATAAAAAGCGCATATGAATAAGTGAAAATATTAATTTCACAGAAATGAAAATTACGAAGAATTAAAAGTAAACAAAATGATGTGTCCTTACAAGACATCTAATTCGTGGATAAAGGTCTGTACTGAAATTCTATAGTACCAGTGAAATCTTCGAGTTAGAGGTTTGATATTTAAATATTTGCCTTAAATGTTATATTTCTTATCACAAATCTATAGTTTTAATGTTGTTTCCTTTACAAATAAAATGTTTCATATTTAAGCAGCTTTATAATTTAGTTTTAAGTGCCATCTATACGTTTTACTTCGTAACATAATTCAATGATAGTAAGTATTGAACGAAACAATACAATTTTGTTCCAATAGATGGCACTATAATCAACTTTAAGTATTTAATAACAGCTATTCGACAATAGATGCCAGAATGAGTAATACTATTACCGAAAATTGTAAAAAAAGTTTTTATTTCAACTGTAAATTTTAATTACATATATTAGAACAGCTTTATAAAATCAGTACCTATTTGTAATCCTGTGAAGCTGTTAAGGCCTTGCTAAGCCAATAACGTAGTCAGTTAGCTTTAATTTGATAGTTAACTATTTAATTTGATTGAAATACATCACCGTAACTAGAATTTCTAGAATGTCTAACACCATAATTATCACTCATTAATTAGGTACGTAAAGATGACTATATAATTTTTTTATCCCCTAACCCTGCATAGGCAGGAAGAAATACATAAGGTTAGTAGAAACTCCACCTCGTTTGTGAGAATAATAAAATATTAGAAAAGGATAGTTGTACACTCACAGTTTGACGTAAGTAGTTACATCAAAGGTTTTTATTTTTTAACAAATAATTTAGGCTATACTCTTTTATTGCTCGGCAACAGGCAACAGCCAAGCCGAGGCGTGCCGTGCACCCTTGTGCTGGTTGCCCAAACAAAATCGGCTGAGTGCCTTAAGCGCTCGCCTTAGTAGTCCGGTGAAGCTGTTAAGACCTTGCTAGGTAAATAGCGTAGTCAGTTCGAAAAAAAAAACTTTTATTGCTCTCGAAGATAGATTACCATTATATTATTATTAGACAACTATTTAGTCTTTGGAATATCATTATTATAATTAAAAATAAGTTTTTAAGTAATCTTAAATTAGCAAACATAGATCAGCTTTTCAAATGAATATTTATTTTGAAATAAGCGAATAGTTTAAATAAATTACATACTAAAAGTTAAATCAATTCAGATTATCAGTAGTTGAGTGGACTGAACGGGTTAGTAAGCTATGTTGCCAAAATGAAAACAATTTATTGAATAATATGAAAACTAGGATGGATTTTTAAAGTTATGAGGTAACGTTATTTTTAGTAAAATATTACGGTATTGTGACCCGAATTATTATTGCATATAAATATCGTTATTTTATTTATTTATCGTAAAGAATCAACAACTGTCACATAAATAAAGAAGCTAAAACATACATGCAAATAATTAAAATTATTTATATCACTAATTATAGTTGATTATATCATTTATCAACATAAAATACAACGCGGAAGACAAAAAAAAACCATGAAGAAATTAATTAAATGAAAAACTAATTTTAGATTTGAAATGGAATAGTTAATTGCTAAATTACATGATTTATGCCGATGACATTGCGCTGACAGACGAGAATAAGCAGAGACTGGAAGACAAGGTAAACCAGTGGAATGATGCGCTGGAGAACGGTGGTCTAACACTCAACGTTGCGAAGACCGAGTACATGGCTTGTAGTAGCACGGACTCCGAACCCTTAAAAATAGGTAACGAAAGCGTCGCGAAGACCAGCAGCTTCAAATACCTAGGGTCTGTGATACATGAGTCCGGATCAATCGATCACGACGTCCAATCTCGAGTAGGCGCCGCTTGGGCGAAATGGCGAGAGGTCACCAGCGTTCTATGTGATCAAAGGATACCCGTGAAGTTAAAAGGTCTGGTGTACAAGTGCATCATCCGAACGGTCTTGTTGTATGGCAGTGAAACGTGGCCGGGACTGAGATGAAGATGCTACGATGGATGTGTGGAGTTACGCGATTCGATCGCATTCGAAACGAACACATCCGTGGTAGCCTTGGAGTCCGTGACATCGCAGACAAGCTGCAGGAGAGTCGCCTCCGCTGGTACGGCCACATAAGTCGCAGGCCTCCAGACTACGTCGGAAGTAGATGCCTCAACATAACTGTACAAGGCCCAAGGTCTCGTGGCAGGCCCAAGAAACGCTGGTTGGACGTGGTAAAGGCGGACTTAAAGGAAAATAACCTCACACAGAAGGATGCCGAAGATCGGGCAAAGTGGAGGAAGTTTAGTTAGAAAGCGGACCCTGGTAGCAGGCCGGGAAAACGCTAGGAAGAAGAAGAAGTTAATTGCTAAATAAATCTATCGTGTGATCTTTTTTCACAAGGTCGTTATATTGACGTGATAGTCTGGGAATGATGGAAAAATGTCCTAAATAGGTTCTGTAGCTTTTGTAGATAAATAAAGAGACTGGATATCTAGGTAGTCTGGAAGGCACATTAATTTTAAATCGATCCAAAAGTTCTGAATTATCAACGTGGTTATTGAAACGTTTACATAAAAAAGTCATGTTCAGCATAATTCTACTATTGTATAAATATGTAAGTTTAACTTCTCTCAGTCTATAAAAATATGGAGCTAATTTCTTAAGCGAGCTATAGTAGAACGTCTTTAAATACTTTCGATACGGTTTGTGTATAGTTGATAATGACAGTGCTACAATATTCAAGCGTTCTTATAAGCGTGCATTATAAAAGTATCTTGATACACTAGTTTTAAAAAGCTTTACAGTTCCTAAGAATAAAAGCTAACATTTTAACACCCCGGGTCTACTATCTTGACCCACTCAGGCCGCAGAAGGGGCCCCTTATGAGGAGCCAGCACCTGCCGGGTGGGCAGACGCAGTGCCGTAGGCAGTTCCTGCTCCCCGGCCAAATAAGTGTAAGGAGGCACCATGGGGTTTTAGTATTTCTCCAAGTTAAAAAAAAAAAGTTAAACTTGTGAAAAAGGATAACGCGAACTTGCTTAGGGCGAGCGCGGTGCATTTATTAGGAAACTTTGTTAAACCATGTATTTAACTTTTGAAGTGAAACTTCTTTAGGCGCATGAGGGTAATATTTTTACAGATGTAACGTCACACAGGTATGCAACGGAAGTGACGTCATTTGCAGTAAACGCAGATTAAATAAATAAATAAACTTTTTATTCTTTTTTCTTGTTTGTATAAATATAAACAAGACTTATAAATTAGTTTGCCAAAGAAGTTTCACTTCTGACATGTGTACTTTGTACGCACGCACTTTTTTTTGTAATAACACGGTAAGTGATTATCAAAGATAACTCCAAGGTCCCTAATATGTGTTACTTCTTGAATAGACGTAATACCGTCGTAAGTTTTTCTTTCTGCTAAATTTTTTGTGATTGCATTTGTTTATATTTAAAGCTATACATACCATTTATGTCACACCAAACAAGCAATCTGTTAATATCAAATTGCAATAAGTTAACATCATTAATAGTGTGTATTTGAAATCATTCAATACGGTTTTAATGGAAAATAAAATAATCATTTGAAGAAGGAAGAATGAACTGGGATTATCACTACATATTCCAAAACAAAGTCCTCTGCCACATGTCTGTCTGTTCGCGATAAGCTCAAAAACTGTACGGGTTTTCATGCGATTTTCACCAGTAGCAAAATTCAAGGTTTTTTCTATTATCAGTGCAGGAAAATGTCCGCCGTGCCATTATAAAAAAATAATCAACAATGATAGAATGAAAAAGAACATTCAGCATCTGAAATGGAACTAGATTTATTATATTAAATTTCGACTTACAAAATATTACTTCAGGGTTTTATCTCCTCCCCTTCTCAAGATAAGGAAATGTAGTAATTTAACCCCTTCCCCTTCGGGACACATACATAATTAATGAATGATTTAGTGAGCATGCTTCACACGACTTAACAAGCCCCTCCTACTCTAAATTCACATACAACAAATACCTGTTGAGATTTTTTATATATGTAAAATAAACACCACTTTAAAGTATACTAAATACCGCCTATCATAAAATCGCTACTTTATTGCTAAACGTGACAGGTTTCGTGTGACCCGCTCTGAAAAAGTAAATGAAATATTTTAACATTTTTTTCACTCAGTAACCTCTTAGAGACATTTACTAATGAGTTATTTGTTTAAAAAACGTATACCTTTTAGTTAGTTTTGATAATTATTATCGTGAAAGTTTAAGGCGAGTACACAATAATGTGTTTATTTATTTATTTTAGGATCGTCAACATGACAATATATTATTGAGTATATAAAAAGTAGGACTATTGCAACACATTATAAATGTAGTCATATTTACAGACAACCACGGCATGCTCCAACAATAAATTAAATATTAATAAAACAAAAGATTAAACTATTTTACATATTTAAAAAAATTACATGATAGTACAAAAATTGAAACAGAAAGAGAAATATAGGAAATACTGAAAAAAAATAAATTATAACTGTATTTTGTGAAGAGACTGATATGTCTCTATCGATGTTTTGAAATTATTTCGTTTAGTTGAGAAAATATCGCATGTTTTATGGAGTGAGTTATATGACCTAGATATTCTGTTGACCGGAGAGTAAAAACCTAAACTAGTACATGAATGAGAAATATAAAATGGAACGTATTTATTAGATCTCGGAAGCTTAGTAGGAATATTCAGAATACATGATCTGTGGTATTATTTCCCATCCACTACACTTGAGCACAATAACCGAACTATCTATACTAATATTATAAAGAGGTAGAGTTTGTGAGTTTGTGACGTTGTAAGGGGTAATCTCAGGAACTACTGGTCCGATTTGGAAAATTCTTTCAGTGTTATATAGCTCATTTATCAGGGAAGGTTATAGGCTATATATCATCACGCTAAGACACATAGGAGCGGAGCAGCAATGAAGAATGTTGCAAAATCGGGGTATTTTTTCCTTTTCAGAGCTTCCGCTGCGTCTTAGCGCAAGATAACCATTCCACGCTTACGTATTACCGCCCAACGAAGGGGGCACGGGTCGGCTAGTATTCAATAAAAACATAAGTTCTAATATTATTCTTCGATTATTGAAGGAGGATAGTTACGTATATATTTGTAAGTGTATGAGATTAGCTGGCTATAGTTTGTTTATTGTGCATAGAAAAACCTCTAGGTAGTAGATGTTATATATACATATAATAAGATAGCAGCTTCTCGCAGGTCGGCATGACAGCGGCGACCAGCGATGGATAACGTGTCACTCGGTGGTCGCCTTTGTTTCTGGATTTTGCTGTGCTTACCATGTTGATATTGATATAATTAAATCTATCTGTCTATTCTATTGTCTAGTTCTGTACCGTGAAGCTGTGGAATTTCCCGGCCAGTGTGTTTTCTCCTTCCTATGACATTGGGTCCTTCAAGCGCAACGTGTAGAGATACTTACGCAGGCCGGCAAGACAGCGGCGACAGGCGATGGATATTATGTCTCTCGGTGGTAGCCATTGCTTTGGATTCTACTGTGCTTACCATAACCATACCATAAGCACAGTCATTTTGGCGTGCTACAATAAAAAAACGTTTTGGTATTGTCTGCCGGGCCCGCTAGTAAATTGTATCTAAAAAGCTTTTTTACAAATGCGTTAAAAAGTTGATTCGAATGATTTTTTTTTTTTTTATATCATAGGTGGCAAACGAACAGGTGGGTCACCTGATGTTAAGTGATCACCACCGTCCATGGACACTCACAACCCCAGAGGGGTCGCAAGTGCGTTACTACCCTTTAGGGGGAAGGGTTAAAGGAGGGAGAGGGAGAGGAGTGAGGAGAGGGGAGGGGAGATGGGCCTCCGGCGCTCTCACTGACCGAACGAAACGCAACAATGCAAGCACTGTTACTTCACGTCGGTTTTCTATGACAGGGTGGTACTACCCCGGACGAGCCGACCCATTCATGCTGAAACCAGTAATAGCTTCAGCGTGGCTCTACCACCATAATATGATTTTCTCAATACACGAGGCGGCCATTTTGAAATACGCCATTTTGCTTTCCTTTATTATTGTCATCGGGGTTCTAATTCAGCTTGCAAGATTTGACCTAAGTAAACTAAGAAACATAGCAAAAATAAATAAAAGCGAATGATAATAACTAAAAAAGTTATAACAAGTTAAAGGGTTTATTTATTTCTGAATTTAAGCTGAAGAAACCGCTTGGAACACGTTCGGTGTTATTACAAATAAGTTAAATACGTATTGAACCCTGGCTTTAAAAAAGTCTCGTATTAAATGCATCGCGATCGCTGCATGTTCGCCATCTTGCTTTTTGGTCTCGCTTTGGTTACGATATGTTAAACTTGTGAAAAAGGATAACGCGAACTTGCCTCGGGCAAGCGCAGTGCATTTATTACGAAACCTTTTTAAACCAAGTATTTAATACGTATTTAACTGTTTTGCAATGACACGGTATGTGTATGTGGTGCTTTAAAAAATTTTTTTGCATTCGCTTACTTAGCTCTGAACTTAACCTTAAATATGACATGCACCTATTAAAACAGAAAACTAAAAACCTAGTCTATCGTAGAAAAATATAATTATTATAATAAATAAATTTTAATTTATAAATAAATTAAATAATAAATTTTATTATAATAAAAAAAATACCTTTACTATTAAATAAAATCAGAACTCGCTAATGTGTACCCGGCTTAATGTGCGTAACGTACACACAATTTTTAGACCAATAGTGTTTTTATCTTATCCACAACAATTCCTAGGACTTAAAGTAAAAAAAATATATTTGAAACTGGTAAAATTAAATGCCTGAATATACTATACAATCTAGATCTTAATACTGTGACATATTTATGTGATACGAAGTCATATATTGTTAGGAAATTTACTGGTCATTTATTTATAAAATTACTGATAACTGATGTAACAATATATTTTAGGTGGTAGAGCCACGCTGAAGCTATTACTGGATTCAGCATGAATGGGTTGGCTCCCCGGGGTAGTACCACTCTCATAGAAAACCAACATGAAGTAACAGTCCTTGCATTGTTGCGTTTCGTTCGGTCAGTGAGAGAGACGGAGGACCACCTCCCTCCCCTCTCCCCTCCTTCCTCTACCCTAAGGGGTATAAGGGGTAAGACCCCTTCCCCTCCAAACACAGGCTAGCAACGCACATGCGACTCCCCTGGTGTTGCAAGTGTCTATGGACAGCGGTGATCACTTAACATCAGGTGACCCACATGTTCGTTTGCCTCCTATGACATAAAAAAAGAAAATGTATAGAAAAGCAAAAATATGCTCCCTTTAAATAATGCTTATTACTGGTTTTACAATTTGTTTTTATAAGTAACTCTTGTTATATGTGTTTATATGTTTATGTGGGTATGTATATGAGTAGAATTATGTTATTTTTTTAAATTCACTATTCAAATATTATTAGATATATCTCTAGTTTCTATTTTATTATTATATATTCTTTAGTTTTTCAATTTCTTTCGCTTCTTTTATATTTGCATCACCAATAATAACTGTTATTTTTGATAACAATACCGTAGGTTAGTTGGAAGAAATGCCTTATGACATTATGTGCATCGATGTACAAACTAAAAAGTGCAATAAAGTTTGATTCAGTCGGTTACTTCTCCTCTTAATTTTTCTATTAATAACATTTAGTGTTATACTTCTTCAATAGGTACCTACTAGACAAAAAAATTAAGGAAATCTGTTGACAAACAGACGAGCCACTAAATAGTTTTACTTTTCTATTGATATAACATACCTTAAACAATGATATGATTTCTCATCTGGACTACATATTGTATTATGATGTACGTACATTATTACGTAGTGTACATACAATATTGAGTTACAAACCCTCCCTATATTTGCGGAGTAATCAATTTCTCAACGACATTAACATTTCCATAAATCATGTTAGATCCATACATTCAAATATACATTTAAATGTAATATCCTATGCAATACTAGAATCGTAATTTCTGCAATGAATAAGTTTACGTCATAGATATAATTATTGAAATGTATTTAAAAGAATAGCTTTAATAAACAGATAGGTACATTCATAGCTAATTTGTTTAATCTATATACATATATCGTCTATTTATATCAATAGATATAATAAGAATGTGAAACTAACGTGTATGTACTATCTACCTATATATGAAATCAGCTCTGCAGTACCACCCAGTTGAGCAGCAGCACTTAGCTGAATGGAGGTGCCTTTGTTGGATATTCTAATATTGTATATATTTGTCTTGTTGTTTTGATGTTATTCAGCAATAAAGACATTCTCTTTCTTCTTTCTTTCTTCTTCTATTTAGATTTTCGTAAAAAAAATACTGCAGGTGTCTAGGAATAGGTATTACGTTTCAATCATTTTTAGAAATGTCTGTCTGTCTGTTTGTTTGGACACGCACCACTGCTAAAGTACTCCTTTTATGATAATATCTTTTCAAGAAATTTATAAAGTATATCTTCAAGTACCATTTAATTGAAATAGATTTGGTTTATCGAAAGTAATTGTAATTTAATGACGAAGCGACTTAAGTACGAGAAAAAAGTAGATATGTAAATGGAGTTAATACATTCAGATGACTTTATTAATCGCTGTTTTTTACGTAAGGTTTTACGTGAACGAAGTCGCGGGCACAGCTAGTTTTGGATATAATCAATATTTACTACAGTTTATTATACTTTAACTTTACACTAATGATAATTATATCAATATCATAGGTTTTACTTTTATAACAATGAAGGAAACGTAATAAAGAGTTATGAATCAACACAGTTATTACTGTGTGAACGCTCAGAAACGGCTTGTGAATGAAAATTAAGGTATTTAAAATCCTAAATAACAAAAACGTGGATTTATTGCTCTCGAATTTCTCAATGTAGTCAGCACAGCGTGATGTCGGGTCACCGATATTGTACCGAGAAATTTATGTTATAATAAAAAACACAGACCGTCTGTTCGCTTGTCCAGCACGTGTGGGTTTGTCTACATCACTTCCTATTTTCCCTGATATCTCCAAAAAAAAAACTTTATTTTATTCTAAAAATTTAGTAAAAAAAATTATTTCATAAGGGTGTGTAGTAAAATGAGCTCACGGAGGAATTTAATAAAAAAAAGTAGAATCTGAAAACCACATTGTACACCGAAAGTATAAATACATATCTATATACAAAAATGAGTGTTGGTATGTGTATACGACATTGTTAAACTCCACTATAGCTTGAACGATCGCCATTAAAGTAGACACATCTAATTATTTCTTCATGTACGTCTCCATTGTATTATAACTCGCCGGTAGGTGGCAATATTGCTTGTCAATTTTTCAATTTCTTGCGGCGGTGATCACTTAACATCAGGTGACCCACCTGTTCGTTCGCCTCCTATGATATATTTAAAAAAAAAGTTATTGCAATTTGAATGACGGCTCGAGGTAAGTGCGAGAGAAGAGTTATATACTAATATTATAAAGCTGAAGGGTTCGTTTGTTTGGTTGAACGCGCAAATATTTGGAAATACTTCACACATTTGAAAATTTCTCAAAAGGTCATTATAGAGAGAGGCTTTAGGCTATATATCATTACACTAAGACCAATAGGAGGGAGTACCAATGATGAATGTTTCAGAATCAGGGTTTTTTTCTTCCTTTTGAGAGCTTCCGGTGCGTGTTAGTTAGCCCAAAGTAACTTTGGGGTGTAAGGGGTGTCGAATAACGTCTAAGACTTGAGACACCCAAGCCAACCTCACCTGCACGTGTGCACCCTGCTGAATAACGAACGAGGCAATGGCGAAAGCGGGGTGGTATGGTTTTACAGCCCCACTGGGTCGCAACCAACAAGTATATAGCGAAAAAGCCCGTCATAGTGATTCGCTTCTGGGGGTCGCATTGCGGGATCAGCCTGTGTATATCTAGCTTTTCGCAGGCCGGCATGATAGTGGCGACCGGCGATGGATAGTGTGTCACTCGGTGGTTGCCATCGTTTTTGGATTGTACTGTGCTTACCATCAGGCATAGTGCAGTCATTTTGCCGTGTTACAATAAAAAAAATTAAATTAAATCCACGCGGACGAATTCGCGGGCAGAAGCCATTACACATATATGTGTAACTATCGATTAGCGCACGCCGGAATAGTTTTCAGAAGGCATTAGTTTTTTCTAACTTTTTCAACACTTGCCGTTTTAGTTTGCACAATTTATACGATGTGTTTATTAACTATGGCTTAAGTATTATCCTTATGTGTAACTTATAATAATAATAATGTATTATTTTTCATTATTATTTTTGTTAGTAAAACTTAGCCTATGTTAAAGGTATACAGCATGTTTTACCACTATTTGCAAATTACGTTCTTCACTCACACAATCAAAAGTTATTAACTTGTATACGTGCACACACTTTTTAACAACATCCATCTGTGAACAAACAAACTATCGGGTCTACTTGACAACATCTTCAAGACATTATTTGAGCTACTACACATTCGATCCATAAGGGATTTTGCTTTTTTCGAATGATTGCGTAAAATTAATCCACACGAGCTTCAGCAAACATGCCCGATGCACTATAACATCGTGGCAGCCCCAACAATGTCCTGAAGACATTGTTGTACTGTATACACAATGCATTGCATGCAAGCAGTATATATGACGGTTATATAACAGTAAACATTAATAAAAAAATTAACAAAGAAAAAAAATTGAATAGGAATAAATGACACAGTGAAAATGAAATCATTACATAGTATTAAACAAAGTCCGCTACCACGTCTGTCTGTCTGTATGTTCGCGATAAACTCAAAAACTACTGAACGGATTTTCATCCGGTTTTCACCAGTAGATATAGTGATTCACGAGGAAGGTTTAATAGTATTTAGTAATTAGTATATAATTTGTCAAGGTTTTTTATTTTCAGGGCGGGATATCGCCCACCGAGCCGGCTAGTTATTTATAAAAAACTAAACTATGGAAAAACAAACAAGACGGCGAGTGTACCTGATCAACAATATTGAAATAAACTTTGAGTAAATGGTGTTTTAATAATCATGGATTTAAAATGTGTTAAATTGTCCTTTTGAATTTAAAAGCTCGATGGTCAAATATGTCTAATGCGTTGTGCGAACTCATTGAACAAACGAGTGATACGTACAATTGGATTGTAGTAAGAAGTATTATTCTTGTAAGTTTTACGGATAAACGCTTTAGAAAATCGATAACCAAAAGTGGTGTTACAATTTAGAGACTCTAGCAATTTATTTTTTATTTTTATATCATAGGTTGCAAACGAACCTGGGCCACCTGATTTTAAGCGATCACCACCGTTCTTAGACACTTGCAAAACCAAAGGAGTCGCAAATGCGTTTGGAATGCATGTGTTTGGAAAGAGGAGGAGGAAGGGAAGGCGGAGAGGTGGGACTCCGGCGCTCTCACTGACCGAACGAAACGCAACAATGCAAGCACTGTTACTTCGCGTCGGTTTTCTGTGAGAGGTAGTACCCCGGGCGAACCGACTCATTCATGCTGAAATCAGTAAATAGATTCAGCGTGGTTCTACCATCTACAGCAAGGAGGAAGAGATTTATTTATAACTCGCTGTGCCCGCGACTTCGTCCGCATGGAACCTCATGTACAAAACAGTGACCAATAAAATCATCTGAATGTATTAAGTCTAATTACAATCTACTTTTCTCTCGGACTTAAGTCGCGTCGTCATTAAAATTACAATAACTTTTTATAGACATAACTGACTTTAATGAAACAAAGACTAAAGGTTACTCAACGATATGCTTTATAATTTTTTTGAAAAGATTTTTTTTTTTCGAACTGACTACGCTATTGACCAAGCAAGGTCTTAACAGCTTCACCGGACTACTAAGGCGAGCGCTTAAGGTACTCAGCCGATTTTACTTTGACAACTAGCTCAAGGGTACGCGGCACACCTCGGCTTTGGCTGTTGCCTGATACATGCAATTCGCGACCTATCTGAGCTAATCTAAGCTAAGCTGACTATTCATACATATATGAGTTGCTGAAACATATATGTGTACCAAGCATACATACCTCAACAACCCTTATATATATTTCGTATCGGATAATATTCTAAACTATTTCAGTTTGATAAGGGGAAAAAATAAAACCCTTTCACCTGCATGTGTAAGCGTGTATGCGTGCACGTGTGTGGAGGTGATATGTGTAATGTTGTCGCAGTGATGTAAGATTTTGTGGCACTGTATCGCGCGAGCAGCGTACTCAAGGGCTCCACGCCGAGGGAACGGACCTAGGCTTGAACTGCTGCCGAGGGGGGCCTAGTCTGGTGTGCGGGAGCGAAATTTACCCCCGTTTTTGTAAAGATTTTATCGTGAACACAGTACTTTGGAAGTGATGCGTGTTCAAACAAACAGACAGACATTTCCAAAAATGGTTGAAATGTATTTTATTACTTTATTGTTTGTTTCTCATACGTATATCCGAGATCTTTTTTACATGTTCATTTATTCCTATTACAATGCTAATATACATACTTAAATATATCTGTGTCTATTCTATTGTCTAGTTCTTCTCGTCATATTTGTTTTCTTTACTCTTTTAATTTGCATTCTTTATTTCTGCGATTCTTACTTTTCTATCTTTAAATTTTGCTTTTTATTTGTTTCCTTGGATTCTTCTTACAGCTATTTTCTTTTAATGTTTTTATTTTAAATTACTAATTGCTAGACCTGCAACATAACAAAAACCTAACAAATACAGAATCCTTAGATTTACATTCTTATTATTGCATGTACTCATGTGCTAATGTAGATCTGAGCTATCCCGGAGAAACAATACTTTTTCTGGGTGAAAGGAAAAAGACATATCCTTTTCTGTGGTCCTGACAACGTTTTTACAAATTGATGACGATCAGTCGATCAGTTAAGGCGTGAAAGCGTAACAAACTTAGTTTCCCATTAAAACGTTAGTAAGGGAGTGCCAAAATCTTTGAGAATTTTATTACTTTTTAAAAGATACAACTGAGCCCCTTCAGATGTTTGAAGTTGCAACTTTTACAACTTGCCACCATTTTAAGTGTGGCATAAAAATATTACGGCCTTAAATTTCAGTAGCGGTCATTAAAATAACGATTCTAAACTTTACGTTTATTACATTCACGAACTAAGAAGTTGGTAGCTGAAGAGTTTTAGGTTTCACGAGATATTCATGTGGAGCTTTTGTTTTTATTTGAATTTCCGCGTCCCCAAAAAAGAAGTTTATTACTGAGTGTTCGCTGTAAGCCGTAACTTTAACTTTACCTTTGTACTATAAGTTTAAATTTTCACTGAATATTTATTATTCATACCTTTAAACGAGCAATTCTTGTATATTTTTATATTGTTACATATTCAGGATCTTTTTTTTTATGTCATATGTGGCAAACGAACAGGTGGGTCACCTGATGTTAAGTGATCACCACCGCCCATGGACACTAACAACACCAGAGGAGTCGCAAGTGCGTTGCCATCATGTGTTTGGGGAGAGGAGGAGGAAGGGAAGGGAGTTGGGTCTCCGGCGCTCTCACTGACCGAACGAAACGCAACAATGCAAACACTGTTACTTCACGTCGGTTTTCTATGAGATGGTGGTACTACCCCGGGCGAGCCGACCCATTCATGCTGAAACCAGTAATAGTTTCACCGTGGCTCTAACACCATTGAAAATTGATTTCGGAAACGGCGGCAGCGATTTCCGTGAAGTTTATTATGTAGGTGGTTTCGGGAATGATAAATCGATCTAGCTAGATTTTATTCATAGAAAACTTTTTTATCTGTGTTTTCAAGCAATGAAAAAATATAGCTAGAATATAAAGGTACATTTCGCTGCCGCTGTCAATACAAAAATAGCTCAAATGGTAATCGGCTGCTACGAAAGTCCGTCTAAACCCAGTTCGAAACCGAGTGAGACCAAAGGAGATATAACGTGCTAATTTTGTGATGCAAACCTAACAGATTATTTTAATTTAAAACTGTTTTTTTAAAGGACCGACCTAGGTTCGGTCGTCCAGTTACTTATTAATGATCGATCCTCCAGTGGTCGAAATTCAACCATATACGAGGTACAATTTTTTTAATCACACGTTTAGAGAATAAACTAGCGTGACCGGCACACGTTGTACCGCCCTGATAATAATAAAAAGTTGACAAATTATACCTATGCGTAAATCTTCCTCATGAATCACTT
Source organism: Antheraea pernyi (assembly GCA_015888305.1). Taxonomy (NCBI): domain Eukaryota; kingdom Metazoa; phylum Arthropoda; class Insecta; order Lepidoptera; family Saturniidae; genus Antheraea; species Antheraea pernyi. Next base: position 63,822 of record MU160462.1, on the reverse strand, counting down.
GATCTACTGGTGAAAACCTCATGAAAATCCGTTTAGTAGTTTTTGAGTTTATCGCGATCAGACAGACAGACAAACGTGGCAAAGGACCTTGTACTTGTACACTATAAGTAAGTACATAAATATTGTTATCAGTATGAAAATGTAAATTTATATTTGATTTCTTTGTTCTAAATAGTAAAAACGTTTTTTTCTTGTACCTATTGTTCTAACGTTTTAGTTTACTATCGGCAAAGATCACGTAATTTATAAGTAATGACTTCGATACGTCGATAATACGGAAAAAAAAAACGATTTATTTAAATTGATTACATCAAAATTCGGCAATAGCTACTGAGCTAAAAGTAATCGAGGTGGTCAGTCGTAAGGAATGCCTAATGCCGACAAAAGTGAAAACTCAAAGCAATGGATAACATAACTTGTAAATTGAAACTATTAACATTAGTGTGGTATTCCCATCTTTTGGCACTCCGAGCTACACTTACATAAAGTTTATCTATACATATAATAAAAATGAAGTGTCTGTATGTAATATCAAAATAAATAAATTCACTGGTTGGGTATGAAAGTATACACGCTTCTGATAACAAAAATGCAATTTTTAAAATCGGTCTGTCTGTTTGATCCGGGTAATCTTCGTCTGCCATGTTATCTTCTTCACTTTCATTGACAGATAGCTGACCTTATAAAAAGTAATTTAAATTTAGACTAGATGTTAACAGTGGCTTCGCTTGCAGTACTATCTACGAAACGGTTCGACCGTTTTTACGAGACTTTCACCGGCAGATAGCGGACATTATAAAAAGTAATTGAAGCAATTTTAGTTTATACTAGCTGTTAACCGTGACGCCGCCCGCAATGCTATCTCCAAAACGGTTCGATCGATCTTCAGATAACTTTCACTGGCAGATAGCTGATCTTATAAAAAGTAATTTAAGTAATTTTAGTTTATACTAGCTGTTAACCGTGGTCTCGCCCGCAGTGCTATCTTCAAAACGATTCGATCGATCTTCAGATAACTTTCACTGGCAGGTAGCTGATCTTATAAAAAGTAATTTTATGATTACATAATAATAATAAATATAAGGTAAAAATGATCAGTTTCGGAAAATTAAAATAACCAATGTCAGTTGACCTCAGATCTATATGATCAATCATATGAAATTGGGTTCAGCTTAGGCTGGTGATGTAGGTTGTACACGTCTGCGCAGGTATATAAAGCGCGCCGAGATCCGCGCCGCTGCTTCGTAGTCCGGTGAAGCTGTAAAGACCTTAACAGGTCAATAGCATAGTCAGTTCAAGAAAAAAAAAACGCGCCGCTGCTTACAGCATTCAATTATTCGCAGCAAACGCACGTATTCCGGAGGCGCATGGCGTAACAGTTGCATTCGATAACACTGACTGTTTGCATAGTTCATCTATTCTATCTATCTTCTTCTATATACATACATATAATAAAAATGAAGTGTGTGTATGTAATATCAAAATAATTTTTTTCACTGATTGGGTATGAAAGTATACACGCTTCTGATAACAAAAATGCAATTTTTAAAATTTTTGTCGGTCTGTCTGTCTGTCTGTTTGATCCGGGTAATCTTCGAAACGGCTGAACCGATTTTGTCGGGAATTTCACTGGCAGATAGAGAAAATTACAGCGCGTTACTTAGGCTACTTTAAATTAGACTATCTGTTAACCGCGGCTTCGTCTGCCATGCTATCTTCAAAACGATTCGATCGATCTTCAGATCACTTTCACTGGCAGATAGCTGATCTTATAAAAAGTAATTTAGGCAATTTTAGTTTATACTGGCTGTTAACCGTGGCTTCGCCCGCTGTGTTATCACCAAAACGGTTACATCGATTTTCACTGGACTTTCAATGGTAGATAACGAACCTAATAAAAAGTAATTGTGGTTATTCTATTTTAGACTAGTTGTTACCCGCGACTTTGTCTGCATGAAATTTAGCAAGATTATTATTACTTATTCTTTATTTTTAATGACAGAAATAATTATCGGCTTATTGTTTACAATTCGACGTTATAATTATTAATAACATTAATGATATAGAGGTCTTCCTAATAAGAGTATTACGTAAAGAGTTCCATAATACAATTTGTTGCGGAACAGACAAGCGTTTATTTTTTGTATAGTCACTAAATCTTAATTATAATAATGGGATACATTCCCATTAAATGTAATGTAATTCTTTATAATAATATTTTTAGTTATTGTTTCAATAGTTCCTTATACAGTGTAATTGAGCACTGAGGTAGTTATATGGTTGGTTATGGTTCCATATGTGTTGCTGATGACAAACCTCATTTGGTACGCTCTTTGTATTTATATATCTACTATACACGTTACATGTTACTTATAGTGGCGTGCGCGACGTACTTACAATTGTCTTTAAAGAGCGTTTCTGTGATTGTACATAGTCTCACAATTCTATAATTCTTTAATACGATTTTAAAAAACGCGTGCGGAGCTGCGGGTACAGCTAGTTAATGAATAAAACATATGATGGGCTACACATCTACATACAATCTGGGATGCAAGGGGTGTCGAATAACATCGAAGACTTCAGACATCCAAGCCAACCTCACCTGCATGTGGTGCAAAAAAATAAAAAAATATGCTCAATACAAAATATCAATGTCGCATGTATACAGGCTGTATACTACGCATCCCTAGTCTCACGCAAGCGCAATACGTCATCAGCATGTCGAGGTCGTCGGTAACCGCTAAGTTTTCTACAAACAAATCGCTGCTAAAGAAATTTTCACAGCAAAAACTTTGGGAATCGATTGATAGAGTTGAAAAAAAGCTTAGCTCTTTAATGCTTGCTTATTTATATTATACAGATATTTTCTTACAAAAACATAAATATAAAGTAATAAATAAAAAAAGCATAGAGTTACTTAAATATCGTGGTATATATATCTGTACTAGAATTATAAATAGCTGAAATGCTTCATTTCAAATATTAGGATGTTGAATTCCCTCTGTGACACGCGCTAGACCCAAACGTCTCAAATTGACCAAAATATTTTTATTACAAATTACAGTTTTAACACATAATTTAATAAATTTGAGTCACTATGTGCACAATAGAACTATACCTATATACTATGAGAACTTTATCGAAGAGTCAGGACTCAGTCAAAACCCGCATTGTCACACTGCACGCTACAAAACAACACAAAATTGAAGCGTTATTAACTTAAAGATTTATTATTTCATTGTTCGTAGTATTTTTTAACTTTTTTCACTTTTCTGAATATTTTTTAACAATTTAATATCATGATTATAATTTCTCGAAATTTTACGCGTTCCTTTGTATTTATTTAATGTTTAACATATTAATTATTTAAATTATATTACGTACACTTTATACTAATAATAATGTATAGCATATTGACTCTCTAGGCAACTTAAATCTATATCAAATCAAAATACTCTTTATTCAATGTAGGCCCTGAGAAGGCACTTATGAACGTCAAAACTACTACCGGTTCGGAAAACAACCGAGTCATTGAGAAGAACCGGCAAGAAACTCGATCTGGTTTATCTTTTCATAATAACTAACATATTTTGTGTTTTGGGACTTTGTTATAAAATCTAACACTATTACCTAAAAAACTGTTACTGGTCTTAGTAATCCTGAAACATGGAGTGGCCAGTTTGTTATGGTTTCTGGTATTTACATTATGTCGGTCTTTTACTAAATCCAGATTATCTAAGTTTTTCCGGACGTACATCAAATTCTCAAGAATATATTGAGAGGGCAGAGTTAAAATACCGAATTCCTGAAACTTAGTCTTTAATGATTCACGAGGCCCATGTTATAGATTGCTCGAACTGCCCGTTTTTGTAATAGGAATATGGTGTCTACCTCAAAATATAATAAGAATACAAATCTAATGTGTCTGTACTTTTTAGATTCTGTGCAAAAAAATGTAGACGTATAGGAAAATAACAAATAAAATACATTTCAATCATCTTTAGAAATATCTGTCTGTCGGTTTGTTTGAACACGCATCACTGCTAAAATAGAGATGATATAGAGAATGTAAAGATATGTATAAAATATTTTTGTTTCAGTCTTCCTATTATTATAAATGCCAGTGTGAGTTTGTTTGTTCCGCTTTCACACCTCAATTACAGGATCGATATTCATGAAAGTTTGCATATACAGCCCTAGAGAACCCGAAAATGGACACAGGGTAACTTTCAATCAGAAAAAAGTATTGTTTCCGTGACATAAGTTAAATCTGCATTCATGCTGGTGAATCTGCAAGTAGAAACTAGCTACACATAGAAATTTGATATTTCATGCTTTTAATAATTTTAATTGTTAAATACTAACTATTCCCATGGATTCTTTTGCATTTTTTTCAATATATTCAAGACTAGCGGGCCCGGCGGACGTTATCCTGCCCTGATAATAAAAAATAAGTTTTTTAATTTTTTTTATTTATTTATTTATGACAATATAAGAATTACATGTACATATAATAAGACTCTCTTCAGGAAACCGCTATTAACCGCTAAGTGTGTGTGTACTTATTTACACGCTTTAGAATTTATACTTCTTTGGCGTAACAAGATAAAAATCTTTTCAAAATTTTTTATCTTTCGCCTTATTCTACGTTTGTAGAAAAAACGACACTAAAAATAGAAAAGGTTGACTATAGCTAACTTCAGGGTGTCGGTTTTTCGTGACGGCGTGCGCGCGCATCGTCATAACTTCAGGGTGTCCGTAGTTCGTGACGGTGTGCACGCCATAAGAAGTATAACTTAAAAAATCTTGACTAATTATATACGTAAATCTTTCTCATGAATAATTCGACCTACTGGTGAAAACCGCATAAAAATCCGTTTAGTAGTTTTTGAGTTTATAGCGAACATAATTCATTTCATTTCATTCATTTATAATTCATTGTATTACTTCATATTGTAATTTTTAACTTGTTAATTATTTAAATTATATTATGTTCTCATAATTTTTATATGCATGTCGTTGTTGCTTGTAAATAGGGTCATATCTAGCAAAAATGTTGAACTGTACATTTTACTGTATTTTATTAACATGTAGTGATGTTGACTCTGTTGGTAACCTAAATAAATA
>MU160462.1:27530-58617 GCA_015888305.1 Antheraea pernyi | reverse complement strand
ATTACAGCTAGCCGCGGAGTAGGGCGAAAGCCGTAAAGCGGAAACCGTAGTAAAGTGAAAAGCACCATGGCTCAATTCATAATAATTCAATGATTTAAATAAATATTGTACTCAGTTTTTAACATGCGTCTATCATCTGAATGATTGTATTTATTATGTATTCCGCACCGTAAAACGTAGATTAAAATGTATAGTTGGATATCTTTTCTACTATTTATTTCCCAATATCATTCCAATTTTGAAATTATTAAGTTTAGATTTAAAACGCGATTTTAATACTCTAAATCGAATAATTTTCCGAAAATATACGTCTAAATGCCTATGATCCGAAAAAATGTTTCACTTGTATCGTAGTTTCATAAATACTTTTTTTTTAATTTTTTATTATGTCAGTTAATATTTTTATGGTATATATGATATTTTTATGGGTTTCAATACATAGTTCCATCTATTCAAGCTATCAAAACTAATAATAAATATAATTGCCTAAAAGATTAATAACGTTTAAAATATTTCAGGAAAATTTGCGAAAACAGTTTTGGGGATTTTTTTGTACACTATAGGGTATTTCGAATATCAATGTGGAAACCCTGTTTAAAACTAATGACTTGCACACATGTCAGTCAAAAATTGTTTTTCTGTAGCTCGCAAATATACAACAAATATAATGCAAAAATCGAATATGATAAATATGGTAAAGGCTTGTATACCGCCGATAGATAATACAAAATATAAAGGACAAGCCGGTAGAATAGGGATTGTTGGAGGTTCTTTAGAATACACTGGAGCACCGTACTTTGCCGGAATCAGTGCTTTAAAAGTAATTTTTTCCTATATGCTTTGGTAATTTTTGGTAAATTGTAATGTTGAGGTTGAATGTAATGGTAAGAATAAAATTATACACGAAAATAAAACTAAGTTATATCATGAGTAAAATTGCAATTACAGTCTTTGTTTTGATATGCGATACTTGTACGCTGTATGCAATAAAGATATGATAGGTTAGAGGTACGTAGAGATGAATAACGGTCGCGAGACTCCGGTTTCGAGTTCGGATATCGGCGAACAATTTTTATCTTATACTATATTATTTACTTTTTCTATTAAGCAATGTTTTTACTTTATTATTATAATCATTAATCATATTGTCTATCTATCAAATGTTTAAATGTGTTTTTTTTTCTATAATTGTTTATTGTGTAATCAATTTACTTAACAATAAAATAAAAATACTTTTATTTTATTTTATATTTAAGGGGGAGATGTGAGGGAGTATATAAATCAGTACTATGTTATAATAAAGTTAGTTTTGTATCAGCCTCCGTTGTATCATTTACCACGATCCCTACAATGCATATGTGTATATCAAAATACGGGGTATGATCTGTATCGACAGGATATTAAACGTATGCAGAGAAAATGTGGGCCGCTCAGTAAAATATGGGGTCGGTTGGTAACGCTTTCAGATACAGAACAATGACAAAGATTGTACTTGGTTCTCCACAAATTATATGTTTAAGTAAAGGTAAATTCGATAATTAATTATTATACACGATAAGTACGTTAAATTTTATAGTAATTAAGTAAATACAGACCGAGAAAAATAATTAAGAAGCAATCAAGCGTTTCAAATCTTATATAAATGGCAAATGGTAAATCGAATTAAAAAAAATAACATCGCCTATGTCAATACGTTCAGTAGTAATTACTTGATTAAACCTTAAAAAACTGCATATTAATAAATATAATGTGTTTATTTCTCAACGTTGTAGCTTAAAATAGAAAAAAAAACAAAGACTTGACAAAATATCGCTAAGCATAATAATATTCTGCCGCCGTAAGAGAAAGAGGCACTTGTAACCGGAAAATAATCGGAGAAAAGTCGAAAATTCTATAGCCTTTTGTTTACATGGGGACATCCCTAACGGATATCCATCCCGCCGTACAGCTGAGGATGGGTTATGTCCGATTCGCACGGACTAAAACCCCATGCCACCCTCTTACACCTTTTGGCCGGGGGAGCAAGGACTGCCTAATTGGCACTACGTCTGCTCCCCGGGTCGAATTTGGCAGCCCATCCTAAGGGGCCCCAACTATAATCTGAGGGGTCAAAATGGTAGACCCCTCAAGGAGAAGGGAGTCGATGTTAGACACCCCCATTGTTTTTGGATTGTACTGAGCTTACCATGAGGCACAGTTCAGTCATTATGCAGTGCTACGATAAAAAAAAATTATTGGTATTTTTATATTGATAGGCAGGCGGACTTATACGCATATATCTATGTATAGCTGGATAAAAGCTTCCTTTTAGTCAGTTAAAAAAAAAATTGTGAGTGGAGTCCCTCTGCTCGGAAAAAGTGAAAATAGGAAGGGGTAGAAATTGATTTTTAGTGAAATCATATTGCTTCTTTAAGACATACTTTATTAACATTGCTTACAGTTCACAATTGATCGCATTTATTTATTTAATTATCATTTTCGAGTGGAGAAATATCCATATCTATAACATTTACACTGGGATTATGAGATACGAAATGTTTGATTATTTTTCTTACTCTGGCTCTTTCTATTCCCCCCCCCCCCCCCCCCCCGCCGGTGCTTGCTCCCCATGTTGATATGAGATGCAAGGACCGGTCGAGTTCAATCACAAGATCCTGCCGTCTCTTTTCTGTTTCCCCCCGACTGCAAGAAGGCTTGCTGTAATAGCACCCATGGATGGTGCTGTCATCTGCATAACAATGAATATGGCCTAAAGGCAACATATCATTGATATGCAGAAGAAACAGAGTAGGTGAAAGTACAGAGCCTTGGGGGACTCCAGCATTTACTGACATGAGCTGCGAATCACATCCATCGACAAGGACACGAATTCTGCGCTCATGTAGAAAGCCAGAGATCCATCTGCATAAATTGTCGGGGAGACCGTATGCCGGAAGCTTGGACAGAAGACCACGGTGCCAGACCCTATCAAAGGCTTTGGCAACATCGAGACTGATTGCCAAGGCCTCGCCGTGCTTGTCAATTGCCTCCCCCCAGCGGTGTAGTGCGTAGGCCAGAAGATCACCCGTTGATCGGTTTTGGCGAAAGCCATATTGCCGATCATTAATCAACGAGTGATCCTCGAGATAGCGGACAAGCTGGGTGTTGATGATCCGCTCCATTAACTTGCACAGCACTGAGGTTACGGCAATTGGGCGATAGTTATTGGGATCAGACCGATCCCCCTTCTTGGGAATCGGTTGCACGTTGGCCTCCCTCCAAGCCCAAGGCACGATACCAGAAAGATAAGACAGGCGGTATAGGCGCGTAAGTACTGGAGCCAACTCGGCTGCACATTTTTTTAGTACAACCGCTGGGATACCGTCCGGACCACTTGCCTTTCGGACATCGAGCGATCGCAGTTGTTTAAGAATGTCACGCTGCCTGAACTTTAATTCAGACATAGTGACACCGCAGCAAGGAATAGTGGGCGGTTGCGCTTTTCGATCGTCGAGCCGAGAATTAGCCGCAAAGAGATTAGCTAATAATGTAGCTTTCTCCTGCGGTTCGTAGGCCAGTGACCCATCAGAGTACCTCAACGGTGGCATTGTTGGATGACAAAAATTGGCTTGCACAGCTTTGGCCAGACTCCAGTAGCCTCGACTATTAGTCGGATGACTTACGAGTTCTAGACCTAAGCGTGCAACGCGCTGGGCATCCGCTCTAGTGTATGCCCTCTTACAGGCTTTGGTGGCAGAGTTATAGGCTGATTTGAGGAAGCTGGTATTAGGATCCTTATTTGCGCGACCCTTGATCCATTCGCGATACGCGGCTTGCTTTTTGCTAACTGCATCGGCGCACTCGCGATTGTACCAAGGGCGTCCTTTGCGATTACCGACGATCACGGAGGAAGGAATATAATATTCCATTGCAACTGCAATCTCGTCGGCAATCGCATCAGCAATCGCTGAAGGGTCCTTCCCGTCAAAACAGCGTTGCCGCCAAGGAATGGAAGCGAAATAATCCCGCATTCCATCCCAATCTGCTGACGAATAGTGCCACACCTTGCGCTTAATTCTTACGCTGGGTGGAGGTGGAGCGCGTGGCACAGACGATATAACGAGGCAGTGATCCGATTTGCCCAGGGGGCATCGACTGACACATCATACCCAGTTGGATGGCTCGTCAACAGAAGGTCCAGCAATGAGGGCGCATGACCTGTGACATCCGGAATCCGGGTGTGCTGGATTACTAATTGTGTCAGGTCATGTGTTAAGGCGAATGCATGAGCAGTACGTCCTGCATGGTCCGTCCTGGAGGAACCCAACCACATATCGTGATGTGCGTTAAAGTCCCCCAAGATCACCAATTCTGCTGTGGGAAACTGCTCCTGTGCGTCATCTACTGCCCTACTCATGTAATCAAAGAGCCGAGTAGTCTCATCATCTCCATTATGGGATCTGTAGAGGCACACGTAGATACGGCTCTGAGTGCCCAGGTCTACGTGTAGCCAAAGGATAGAGAAGGAAGGGTCCTCCATACAGCGCAAACGACGACAGCACACCTCCGACCGTACAAACACACATACGCCGGCCTTGCTTTGAAAGTTCTCCTCAAGCACGTAGCCGGGGTAGTGTAAGTAAGATGTGTCGGCCGGACGGCGAATCTGCGTTTCCGTCAAGAAGAGCATTTCTGGCTTAACGGTCTCGAGATGTTGATGGACGGCATTCAAGTTAGAATGAAGTCCACGGATGTTGATGAACTCCATCGTAAAAGCGGCGTAGGGGTTGTGCACCGCTGTCGAACTCATACTCATTGTCTGCGCTGTCATGATTTTTGTAGGAAGAAACGAGAAGAGCGAACAACCTCCGTCCGTGTCCAGAAGTGACCAATGTTAATCGCCGGCTCACTATAACTCCTGCAAGAATTGCATTGCACTGACCCGGCGGACGGAAGGGCTCCCGTACTCCCCCAGAATAGATCGCCGGGACCCCAAATCCGGTCACCAACCGGCACGACGAACCTACCCGAGATTATGCGCGGCATGGTGGGGCAGCCTCTCATGGTGGTTATACATGCTTGGGCCCCTGTACTGTACCGCGGGCGGCCAGCGGAACAACCGTTTCTACAGGTCTCCCTGGCCGCCGGATCAGTGCAGCACTCTTAGGCGGTGAACTACCGGAGAATCTCACCGGTACCCGAGCCACGGCGAAGGTCATTCGGTACTGGATATGCAAGAGCTGATCCCGAAACGCGACACGCAGAACGAATCACTATTACGGGTTTTTTCGCTACATGCAGGGTGGTCGCGACCCAGTCGGGCTTCAAAACCCTACCACCCCGCTGTCGCCATAGCCTCGTTCGTTACTCAGCAGGGTGCACCACGTGCAGGTGAGGTTGGCTTGGGTGTCTCAAGTCTTAAGATGTTGTGCGACACCCCTTACACCCCTAAAATTCAAAGTCTATTGGTCATTGCGTAATGATGTATATTGTCTATAGCATTTCTCGATAAATGATACTTCAAAACAAACTGTTCAGTTTTGTGATATTATGGAAGTATAAAGTATACATTTTGACTAATATGTATAGGTTAGGGATGGTATATAATAAAGATATGCCACTTCGAACATATTTAAGCCGTAACTATTAATTATTTGTTTCTGCGTTACTGTAATTAAGAGATGAGATAAAAAAAGAAATCTATAACATTATAACTTTTTGCCGAATCAACGGTATTAAAACATTATGAACGAGAAAGTTTGTGTGACCGGAAAAATGTGTTGATGTGAAAAACGACTAGAAAATGGATTTTAAGTAAACTGTACTATATAGCTTATATATCAATGTAGTTCTCAGTTAGATTCGCGTCTTTGCGTAATCTGACCAACAGCCCAAGACGAGGTGTGCCGTGCACCCATGAGCTAGTTGTTAAAATAAAATCGGCTTAGTGCTAAACGCTCGCCTTAGTCCGGTGAAGCTGTTCTTGTCTTGCTTGCTAGGCCAATAGCGTAGTTAGATCGAAAAATTTATAAATACATTGATTTAATTTGTCTAAATATAACAAAACTAAATAAGTTTTAAATGAGTTTGCATAATTCAGGCTTGTGATGGATACATCTGCGTGCGCTACATATACTGTTAGAGTTACGGGGAAAAATTCTATGGTGGCATCATTTACATATACACAAACGTACACGAAGCTACGAGCAGCTGCAAGTTTTACAAAAATTAAATATTTACCTTTCAATTGTAACAAGTACGTAACGCGTTTAAACCAACTGTGTAAAGATGTACATAGAAAAATAAATTAACATATTTTTATACAATAATGCAACACACTTGTTCATACGTTCATATTATGAACACCATGAAGGTGGATAGACAAATACTAATACGCTATCGACCGATCGTCTCTCGGTGTTTTGCAAAGAAAGAACTTGGTGCACCCTGCTGAATAACGAACGAGGCAATGGCGAAAGCGGGGTGGTAGGGTTTTACAGCCTGACTGGTTCGCAACCACCATGTATATGGCGAAAAAGCCCGTCATAGTGATTCGCTTCTGCGGGTCGCATTTCGGAATCAGCCTGTGCATATCCAGCTTTTCGCAGGCCGGCATGTCAGCGGCGGCCGGCGATGGATAGTATGTCACTCGGTGGTCGCCATTGATTTTGGATTGTACTGTGCTTACCATCAGACACAGTGAAGTCATTTTGCCGTGCTACAATAAAAAAAAACTGAGGGTATTAAGTCCATTTACTCATCTACTTTTCTCTCGTACTTAAGTCGCGTCGTCATTAAAATTACAATAACTTTTGATATAGTGAACCGAGTTTAATGAAACTATGTCTAAATATTACTCGAGGATATAAAAAAAATGTTTACAAGTCTTGGAATAGGTAATAAAATACATTACAAACATTTTTAGAAATAACTGCCTATCTATTTGTATGAACACGCATCACTGCTAAAGTACTGCGTACACGATAAAATCTCAAAAAACTGGAAAAAAGTTTAAAACATTTCTCTGTTCATAGTTTATACGAATTCCCCCAAAACTCAAAATTAAGTTAAATTTTCCAATTATTAATCGAAAACTGTTAAAATTAGTGCGCATTGAAGTGTGACGATGAATATCTTTAAAACGGTTAATATAATCGACGAGAAACAATTTTTGGAGAGCAATGAATTTCCAATGAAACTGTGTGGTGCGCATATCATAATATTTTTTTGTTAACGAGTTATAAAATTCATAAGAAAAAAGAAATCTGCCTGAATATAATCAAATCATCAAACTTCAATAACTTTTAAACGGTGATGTTTATAAAAAAAATTGTGAGAGATCTTTTTTGTAGGTAATTCAATTTCCTACAAATATATCAGACGAGATATTTTTTTTAAATAGTGGGTACCAAGATATGAATTTTTCTTACTAATAATAAGGAAAAAATAAAGCGGAAGACTTTCCTATTCAAAGTAAGAGTGGAGAAATTCTTTTTTGAAAGTTTTCAAATGTTTTTCAAAGTATAAAGTTAAAAAAAAATAGTCGATTTTTTGGCTCACCCTAATATATGTATACATTTCTATTATTAAATGCAAATATAACTAAACACAACAAGGACAGTGTAATTGTTACGAGAAGGAACTAAGGGTCTAAGAAAAAGGCTCGATGTAGTTAAAGCATTAACATACAGTACCATTACATAGTATAAAACAAAGCCCTCTACAACGTCTGTCTGTCTGTCTGTTCGCAATAAACTCAGAAACTACTAAACGGATTTCGTACGGTTTTCACCGGTAGATAAAGTGTATCCTAAGGAAGGGGTATGTATATAATTTCTCAAAGTATATTTTTATTATCAGGGCGGGACAACGTCCGCCGGGCCCGCTAGTTATATTATAATACATATCTATACTAATATTATAAAGAGGTAAAGTTTGTGAGTTTGTGACGTTGTAGGGGGTAATCTCTGGATATACTAAACTGATTTTGAAAATTCTTTTACCAATAGAAAGTTACGTTATTTGTGAGTGTCATAGGCTATATATTTCCCGGAAAAATTTAGAGACTTTTTTGTGGTAGTCGGATTTGCAAAGTCGGGGAGAAAACGGTCGAACGAAAACGTTTCTTACGAACGCTGCCTTAACGATGAGCGGTATATGATTGAGTTCTATAGAATAGTAGACCTTCATAATGCCCACAAAAAAGTCAGCGACGGCATATGTCTAATTTCATATTTTTATTATCAGAGCGGGACAACGTCCGCCATGACGGGTAGTATCATATAAGCCCCATGTATATCATATACAGTTTTTATTACCGATTCTATTTCTTTTTCAATCTTATAAAACCCTGTATACTTTAGAGGCTTTTACAGCTTAATCGGATTTGATAGCAAACACAGAGAGAAAGAAAGAAGAAAGAAAAAACATTTATTTGCAACACACATAAGTAAATATAAAAACACGTACAATCAGAAAAAGAAAAAACATACATATAAACAATGAAGAATACGAATTGATTGTTAAGTGTGTGTGTGACAAATGGGCCCCGAGTCAGCGTATGTGCTGTTGGAGGTTAGTCCTTCAGCGCTGATTTTCACTCGGGACCCAGAGTGTTATGTGTGCACCGAGAGGTGGTGTGCATATTAAATGTTATGTAGTGAAGTTATATAAGTTTGAAAATAAAGAATTGGTAATAGAAGTTTGTCAGATATAAGTCTAAAACTAAAGAAGAAAGTAATGGATACATGTATCTTACCTTGTCTCACGTATGGATGCCAAACGTGGATATTCGACTCAAAAATAAATAGGAAGCTTACATCATGCCAAAGAGCATTAGAACGCAGCTTACTGCAAATAAAACTAAAAGACAGAATTCGGCACAAAAAAATAAGAGGGAAAACCAAAGTAATAGATGCTCTATACTTCGCTCGCAGCTTAAAATGGAGATGGGCAGGACATGTGGCTCGTATCCCAGATAACAGATGGACAAAAACTGTAACTCTGTGGAACGGACCTCACGGATATAGAAGTAGAGGAAGGCCAAAAGCTCGATGGAGAGACGAACTACAATCTATAGCTGGTAGGAGCTGGATAGACACTGCAAGGAGTCGCGACACTTGGCTTTCTCTGGAGGAGGCCTTTACCCGAAAAGGGGTCCACGAAAATTAATAACAAAAAGAAATTGTATTTAAAAAAATGTAACAATGTAGTGGAATAAACAGGCTTTTTATATTATTATATATATTATATAATAGAAGTTTAATATGAAATATGAGATAATAAGTACATATATATTAATAATAGGGAACAATGAATATATAAATACAGACACACATACATATATATATATATAGCACTTAGTTGAAATGACAACTAACCTATAGATACTAACCTGCTTCTGTAATTCTACTAACATTTTACTATTCAAAGCCTACATGTAATGTATACCCCTCAGTGTGTTAGACGAATGAAGATTTATTTAACAGCGTAGTCGTAAAAGTGAAAAAAAATTAAACGGCTTTTCTCATCGTTTTAATGTTTCAATATTTTTTTCACTTCAATTTGTATAGATCGGTTTTATCTGAAATTGCTACCACACCGCAGCGAGCGAGGGTTGCGCGCTACAGACGAGCGGCTGACACGCTGCGTTTTAACGCTGAAATATTTTGAAGTGAAACTTCTAATGCGATTTCCAACAAGGTTGCGTTAAACGTTCAACGCTCCTGGGGAGGGGGAATAGAAAGAGACAGGGCGAGAAAAATAATCAAACGTTTCGTATCTTACTTTAGTTATCATAATCCCATTGTAAATGTTATAGATTAGGATATTTCTTCACTCAAAAATGATAATTAAAAGATGCTATCAATTGTGAATTGTAAGCAATGTTAATAAAGTTTGTCTTAAAGATGCAATATGATTTCACCAAAAATCAATTTCTACCCCTTCCCATTTTCATTTCCACATTACGAAGTCTTCTTCACTTCTTCCGCGCGGAGGGACTACACGCACTATTTTTTTTCTGTTATTATTTTCATGTTCTGTTCTGATCTTATATACTTTACTCTATGGAATAATTATACATTTTTAATTTCTCGATTGTACTGATAATGACGTCATTCTATTTGATAATTTCAGTGCGTGCTAACAAAAATTTAAACAAAATTTCCGACAACTCTTAGGTATATAGGTACATTTGCGGCATCCATTTAAATATGAAAAATTATCAATTAATTTATACATATGAAATAACATTAAAATATAAAATTATATTAATGAGTAATTACTTTCATTTATATTATATAATAATATTTATATCATTTATATAATTAAATCTAACATTATTTCGTTATAAAAAGCTTTCATAATCATTTTCCTATTTTTCCTTTTTATAGAAATATAAAGGTAATTCAATACAACAGTGAAGCTACATATATTATTAGCAATTAATAGTAACAAATCAAAGCAACTATTTAAAATTTACATTGTTTTTTAGAAATTTATCTGTCTAAATGGCATATTGAGAGCCTTTTGTAGTTTGATAACATTAATATTGTAAATATTGAATGACGTTTAAATTATGAATGTATTTCTTCATCATAGAGAATGGCATTAAGATGTATAGAAATTGAAAGTAAAACAAACCAGTGAAATTAATTTCTACATTACAGGACGTTTTATGCCATAGCGAACATGATTATAAACACTGTATGTATCTGCATAAAACTTCAGCATCAAACTTTTTGGCCGCTCTGAAAATAGCTTTAAGTTCAGTTTGTAGCTGTTAAGACCTTGCTAGGTCAATAGCGTAGTCAGTTCGAGAAAAAAAAGCTTTAAGTTCGGTCTTATTGTTCTTTAAGTTGTGTTCTGCGTTAAATTTTTATTCTGCGCATCTAGTTCAGAGCGGTTAAAAAGATTTACGCAGACTACATGTACTATGATGTCAATATATCTTCGATCAACAATAACTAGATAACGGGTTGGCGTGAAAAATACGTCTCGGTAAATAATAGCTCAATTGAAATGTGTGCCCTTATTTTGTTTAGTTTGGTTGAATGTCAATGTAAGCCCGTTTCACATGCCGCAGTGTATTCAAAAGATGCAAAAATAATACCCGAAAAAGCAATTTAACGGCCGGAGTATCTTACTTTCGCTAAATACATGTTGAATAAGTTATATTTTAAGCTTTAAACTAACTAATAATATCAAATTTTGAACAAAATTACCGATTTCAAACCTGTGATACAAATGTTTGCCCTCACCCCTCACAAACACGCACAATAACGGGAAAACGTACTTTATTCATTACGTGTTAAGGTTGAATTCACACTAAATGTTGTTTATGTTATCTTTTCATTTGTGAGGGGAGTAATTTATTGCTTTGCTCGTTTTATCGTAAGTATTAGATAATATTTTGAACATTTGTGACTTTATTACAAGGTGTTATGGTTGTAATTAGGTTGAACTTAAAACAGTTTTAAAACTTTTTTTCTCCTTTTCTTAGTAAACAAATAGCTACACGTAAGTATATATTTACGCAGACAGTTTTTAGCATCGATTTTGTACATCTCGAATATGTAAATTTAAATAGGGAAATCTTTTTTAAGCGCTAGTCTGTATCGTGCCAACCCCGAAGTGAGACGATGGCCATGCAGGCGCCGGCGCCTACGAGATAAGTTTGATCCCAGTAACACGTGTCCCATGCATTATGGGGAATGTATGGGACCTGCTCGTTGGGAAACGTTCAACCTCACAGCCACCTGTTCTTAAAAGGTTTATGCAGTTTTATGAGGTAAGCGTGCCCTTTGAAAGTATCTAGAGCTTTTTATTAACAATCAAGTTTTATATAACCCATTATTGTAGCGAAACTTATTACGGGGAGCTTTGAAATTCTGATCCGGTCCTTTTTTGTGTAACGAAAAATAGCGGGGGTGATAAACGCTGTGTTGGGTAGAAAGGGAGTAGTATCCTAATTGCCATTCTTTTTGAAGGTTTGACTACTAACGCCTGGGAAAGATATAAAGTTTCTTATTTTTAAATGTATGTTTGTACTAATATTTATACACTTTATTACGTACTTTATGACGAAAATATCACCAATGTATTTAAAAGCGTATACTTTATATCATACGACGTATTTTTCAATAACCTAGCTATAAAATCAATTAAAAAATTGTATGCTATTAGGATACCCAGTATTAAGATGCCAGTCTAAAAGTCTTTGGACACGTAATGGATAAAATTAGTTCCAGCTATGACAAAACACTTATATTATGATGTACATATATGCTACTAGCAAATTCCCGCCTGCTTTGCTGGACATTAAAAAATGGCAACGGATCAATTGAATCCAAAAAAATAGCTTACAAGCATCTACGAATGATTCCACGTCGAATGATTATAGAGTAATGCCAATAATGGGGTGTAAGGGATGTCAAATAACATTTAAGACTTGAGACATCCAAGCCAACCTCACCTGCACGTGGTGCACCCTGCTGAATAACGAACGAGGCAATGGCGAAAGCGGGGTGGTAGGGTTTTATAGCCTGACTGGGTGGGTCCCAACCAACATGTATATGGCGAAAAAGCCCGTCATAGTGATTCGCTTCAGCGGGTCGCGTTTCGGGATCAGCCTGTGCATATCCAGCTTTTCGCAGGCCGGTATGGCGCCGATCGAACTGCGATAGTGTGTCATTGTTGCCATTGTTTTTGGATTGTACTGTGCTTACCATCATTTTGCGGTGCGACTATAAAAAAAAACGCTTAGTAGTTTTAGCGTGATTGACCCTCAAAGGAACTATATTTTCATTATGTTATATCTTACCTTTAAAAGGGATTATTCTCATTACAAACTTCAGTCCCAGCGTCCGGTCTATTTAGTATTCGTTTCGAATGTTGTAAGTAAATATAAGATACTAGCTGACCCGTGCCCACTTCATTGGGCGGTAATAGGCATTATCAAGCTACAACTTTTCTCTAGAACACAATCATATATCTCTCATCGTTAAGACGCGTTCGTAAGAAACGTTTTAGTTCGACCATTTTTTCTCCAACTCCCCCGATATTACCGCCTACAACCTCACAAACTTTACCTCTCTATAATATTATAATAATAATGTAATTAGTTAGTAGCGTCTGCCCGTGACTTCGTGCTCATTGAATAGTTATTTTGGGCTAAGCCGCAGCAGAAGCTCTCAAAAGGAAAAGAAACCCCGATTTTAAAACATTCTTCATTGTTGCTCCGCTCCTATTGGCCTTAGCATTATGATATATAGCCTATAACACTCACATATAACGTGGCTTTTTATTGGTAAAACTGGAATTTTCAAAAACGGTTTAGTAGTTCCTGGTATAACCCCTATGACATCACAAACTCAGAAACTTTACCTCTTTACAATATGAATATAGATAATATAGATTTTCGAATGTTAGTTAATTTTTATATTTTATTTCCAGTTATCATGTCTAATACTTTACGATTATTTAAATACTAGCTGTTCCCCGCGACTTCGTCTGCGTCGTTTATAATATTATTATGTATAGGAAAATTTAAATAAAAATTGAAACAAAACATTTTCTCACATATTTTTATTTGTAAAAATTTATCCATTCACTTTGCAACTCCTGCGCATGCACACCACACCGCTTGACCTACTTCATACATTACCGAACGCGAAGCGCTTATATAAATCGTAGTTTCTTATAACTATAATTACCTATACCTAAAAATGAGGACCAAGTGTCTAAAATGTAAAATAAAAAATATCATCGAGATTTATCCACTAGTTTTTGAGTGATGCATGCATAACGGCAAACCTGTATTATTTTATACATATATATATGTATATATAAGATTATAAGCCTACCTGTAAGTACATTTGCGCGATCAGGAAACTAGTAAATACAAATGTACTTAATATGCAACAAGTATGTCATCAAAATGCATAAAAAAATCTACTGATTGCACGAAGTGTACAATCGATAATGAATTACGCTATTATCCTATTTTGAAATTATTTTTATTAAATATCGTATTGCAACTTCTAACAATGTCACGGTAATGAAATGCACATTTGTTGTTCGTATCGTGACTTTGATCGCGAGGAGTGCTCTCCCGTACATAGTTATTAAATGTTACATTATGCTTGCTTATGCAGGGTACTATATCACTAATCAACTATCGGTACTTTAGTAATAAAAACAGTTAACTGAGGAGAAAGGACCCCAAGAAATGTCTTTTCAGTTCCTAAATATCTCAACGAAATGAGAAAATGTTATTATGAGTTTTTGGCGGTATCTTCTTCCCGTCTGTCGTGTGATGGACCTTATATTTTGAAGTGAAACTTCTTTAGGCGCATGAGGGTAAAATTTTTACAGATGTAACGTCACGCAGGTACGCAACGGAAGTGACGTCATTTGCAATAAACGCACATTAAATAAATAAAAAAACTTTTTGCTCTTTTTTCTTGTTTATATAACTATAAATAAGACTTATAAATTAGTTCGCCAAAGAAGTTTCACTTCTGATATGTGTACTTTGTACGCACACACTTTTTTTTATTTATAAACTTGTGTTATTTGATTCTATATTCTGTAATGTTGGTAGTACTTTATATAATATAATAATACGGTTATTGTGCACAAATGAAGTGGATGGGAAATAATTCCAGAGCATGAATTCTGATACGCCAAAAAAACTCCATGGAAAGTTCTAACCGGAGCGCCTAGCCAAGTTACTTATCTACAATCGCTAACACCAGTAGAAAACGGAAAAATGTATGGAGATGACATATCTGAACGCTATATCACGTGAAATCACGGTGATTTCACGTGATATAACGTTCAGATATGTTATCTCCATGATTTCACGTGATATACCGTTCAGATATGTCATCTCCTCCATTTAGACTCCTCTCCCGCGAACGACGAACTACGCGGCGGCAACGGGTAGACGATGACCTCCGGCCGCCGTAGTTGTGGCCTGGGGCGATAGACACGAGCGTGTCCGTCGCTCCGGGCAGTTAAACTGCACAGGTCCATGTGGTGGAGATGCATTATGCTGATGCAAATCCCACAGTTCGTTAGGGGGTAACAGGTCCACCATCTTGACCCCTCAGCTCGCAGTTTGGGTCCCTTAGGAGGGAACAACACCTGTTGGAGGAGCAGAGGGTGTAAGAAGAACCCCATGGGTTTAGTCCGTGCGACTCGGGCATATCCATCCTCTGCTGCCCGGCGAGATGGATATCCGTTAGGGATTTCCCCATGTACAACAAAAAAAAATGACCCCAGGGCGTCACCGCGCCGTCTTGATAGAACATAGAAATTATCACAATACATTTGTAACATTATTGCTTACTCCACGATGGCAGTAATAATCTAGAAGATTGGTTGTAAAAAAAATGAAATCAATCAAATGATATAAACATTGCTATATATAGTTTAAATTATAGCAGATAATTTTAGTATCTGAATTACATCTAATAGAGATGCGTATTAGAATAGATTGCGCGTTGGATCGATATAGGAACGTGTGATGTATGGCCGCACGTGTGTGTTTGATGTATTAATATTGGACAGCTTTTAAGGTTATCGGCGGGTGGAAGGTGATCTGGCCCGATAGACCGATGCCACGCCACCGACTTGCACCCACGCACGGCACTTCGGAACGCGATGCAATATATCTACGTCCATACAAATCAATATGTTAAAGTGTATGTTTATAATGTCATAACAGCAGCATTCTACTAGATGCATACGGAAATATATACGTTAGTTTAACATAAACCAATTTATAATTTTTTTATCTTTCTGTCTGTTTTTCCCTGCTAATCTCTGAAACTAAGGCAATTCAATTTAATTAAAAATAGGTTGCACGCAAATATAATGTATTTAAAAGAAACATTGAGTAAAGTGTGTGCGTTTTAATAACGTGTTTATTTATTTATGTTATATTATTTCCATTATAATATTGAATAATAGAATATGAATTATTAAAATAAGTTTTAAATATAAATACCATATACCGATAAAAATTCTTCTACCTATATACCTGATATATGGTAACTTTTTGGAGCAAAAGTGTGGTATAAAAAATTTGAGTATTCTTAGTCCATGACTGTCTATGTGATTTGAGGTCAAGCACCTTCAGCATTAAACAATAGCAGTACTTGAGGATAAATACTTTTTCTAGGCGTAACTAGAACGTTAACGCTGACGCGTAACCACAACATCTTCGATCCAGTCGTCACTCATCGAAAGTATTATTATGATGAAACAATATTTTATTACAAGAAAACGAGAACTACACGTGAGTATATTGATGTAACATGTTGTCTAATACTTTACGAGTATTTAAATACTAGCTGTTACCCGCAACTTCGTCTGCGTTGTTTATAATATTATTGTGTATAGGGGAAAATTAAAATTAACATTTTTCTCATATAATTTATTTATAAAAAAATATTTTGATTTTGGTAAGTAATCACCGCCGTCTATAGACACTAGCAACACCAGGGGAGTCGCAAGTACGTTACCGGTCTTTTAAGAAAGTTTACACAAGTTTCTTGAAGGCTTGTAAGTGATAATTGTTTGGAAACACCGTCGCTGAAAGTCGATTCCACAGGGTCGAAGTGAGTATATTGGTGTAACATACTCACGTGTAATATTAGGTAATTTAATTTAACATTGATTGGTTTTATTGCAAAACAATATAGATAGAATTCTATCTCGTTAAAAGCATGCATATTGTTCGATGCCTCTGCTCGTTAGTTGAAGATTGCAGCAGGTATTGTGTTAAACTAAAGGTACAAAATACAAATAATGCGGAGGTATTTTGACCAATCTAGTATTAATTCTTGCCCAATTAGATATATTAGTTACCTTAAAGAATTCATGTAGCTTTTGATGAAGCTTTAAATATATAAATTTTTGTAATCTTTAAAAGGTATCTGTTGTATTGACGTATATTTGAATAGAGAAGCGGTTGTCATGTCAACATAGTTGTTTAGTGAGTTTATGATTATGTCTCCATAATAATGTATAAAATACAAGATTATTTCTAAATATAACATTGGCGACGAGAACTCACGTTTAAACTGCGAAATGGCACTGTACGGAATCCTGGGAAGTTTTGACCACAATGTTCAACAGTGGCAAACATTCAAAGCCCGTTTAGTGCAATGGTTTATCGCAAACGAGATTGATACAACGAAGGATCCTGCTAATATCAGGAAACGAGCAATTTTGTTGAGTACATTCAGCGAAAGCACCTATAGATTAGCTGCAGACTTAGCATTGCCCAAGGAAATGCAAGATATACCTTATGAAGATATTTTGAAAATTTTAGATAAACATTTTACTCCTACAAGATGTGGATTCGGCGAACTATATAAATTCTATGCCGCATTTCAAAAAGCGAACGAGACATTCGCAGAATGGGCAGCTAGATTACGAGGTCTAACAGCTCACTGCTTCTTTTTAAACGTCGAAGAAGCTTTACGAGATCGTTTTATAATGGGAATGCTTCCGGGTGTGGAACGTGATAAGCTATTTGCTCAACACGTCGAGGAATTGACATTAGCAATGGCAATGGATCTGGCAGAGAGCATTCGTACGGCACGTATGGGTGCAGCATCAATATCGGCAACAGTTCAAGAGCCACTGCAGAACGATCAGCTTTTCAAAATTAATCGACACTCGACAGCTTCGACTAGTAAGATTCAGGCAGTGTGTTCTGTGTGCGGGTATAGGAATCATACCTCGTTAGAATGTCGATTTGCAAAGTATAAATGCAAGAAATGTAATCAAAAAGGTCATTTGCAGCGCATGTGCAAAAAGATAAATTTTATGCAGAAAAATATGACTAGTGAGAGTGATGACGATGGTAAGTTTTATAATATTCGGTCATTAAATGGTGAACCTATGACAGAAGTGGTATCTGTACCTATAAAATTTCAAATTGATACTGGTTCAGCAGTCACAGCTATATCTGCTCGAACATTTAATAAGTATTTTAATGAGTTGCCATTGTCTCTGACTAGTAAACGGCTGGTATCGTATACAGGTAAGCGTATTGAGTGTGTAGGCGTAACTAAACTTTTGTTTTCTTATAAAAATAAATCACATATTTTAGATGTTTATGTGATTAAGGATGGTGGTCCGCCCATCTTGGGACGTGATTTTATTTCTTTATTTAAATTAAAACTTATGTCTGTGAATTTTTGTGAAAAATATAGTAGTAATATTTTTATTCAACTTCAATCTAAATATCCATCAGTATTTTCAGACGAACTCGGTGTCTTCAATAAATATAAAATTAAATTGCAATTAAAAGAAAACATGAAACCTTTTTTTGTTAGAGCTCGACCACTAGCTTTTGCTCTTAGAGAAAAAGTCGATAGAGAAATAGACAGGTTAATTTCTATAGGTATATTGAAACCAACTGAACACTCTGAGTATGCGTCACCTATTGTGCCTGTATTAAAACGAGATGGTTCATTACGATTATGTGCGGATTATGCAGTTGGGTTAAACAAACAATTGGTCATTGAAAAGTATCCGTTGCCGACAGCTCGCGAACTGTTTTCAAAACTGCATGGTGGACAACAATTCAGTAAGTTAGATTTATCTCAGGCTTACAATCAGTTCGTTCTTGATGAAGAATCTCAGAAAGTGACTTGCATTAACACTCACCATGGCCTCTTTAATTATACTAGATTAGTATTTAGTCTAGCTAGTGCACCGGCCATCTTTCAAGGGGCAATGGATTTTTTGTGTATGCTTGATGATGTCCTGGTTACTGGTATCAATTATAACGAACATTTGGAAAGACTTAACGCAGTGTTGCAAAGATTTCAAGACGCGGGCTTGACTTTACGCAAGGACAAATGTGAGTTTTTTAAGGATGAAATTGAGTATTTAGGTTATACAATTAATAAGTATGGCTTAAAAAAATCAGAACAAAAAGTAAAAGCTATAACCGATGCGCCTACTCCTACCAATGTTAGCAAATTACAATCATTCTTAGGACTTGTCAACTATTATCGGAGTTTTGTTCCAAATGCATCGTCTGTATTAAGTCCTCTTTACGATTTATTGCAAAAAGGAAGGAAATGAAAATCAGCGCTGCAGTACTACTTACAGTATTGCAGATTTTTGCTGAATGGGTTCGCCAATTGTTGGACATCTATTTTTTCATTTTTAAAATGTATTTTTTTTTCTGTCTAATTAGTTTGTGTAATTTAATTTAATTGTATGGTTGTTCCAACAATAAAGTATTTCCTTCTTTCTTTCTTTCTTTCTTTCTTTCTTATTGTGGTCAAACGGTATAATCTAATCTATACAGTATTAAAAAAAAATCATAGCCTATTTTACGTTTAAACTGACCCCTATCGCCATTCATCTTAAATGACAGCGTGACCTCATATCGATAACACGTTACATCTAGAAAACTATCTCTTAATTGCATCTCGTTGAATACACATATATGACAGATTTACCTTAAAGCAACTCTTAAAAAAAATTGAAATAAAAAAAATACAATCACTACAAGCCTAAGGAAGCATCATTAATCTTACCACGAGTAGGAATTGCAATTTTTTATTCCTGTAAATACTTCTTTTTTATTATTAATAAGTTAATTCTATTGAGCTTTACTATTTCTATGTAGATATAAGCTTAAAAGCCCTAACCAGCATGCTATGGTTTTACCACGGTGACTGCCCTCACCAAAAGATCCTACGTTCATCGACATTATGACATTACGATGAAGCAGTCTTCCTTCTTTGTATTCTTCTTTCTTTGATCGCCGAAGGCCCACTTCCCTCCCCCACTTCGAGCCTTCCCCCTTCAAGTGAGCCCCCACTTCCCTCTTCGATCCCCCATTCCCATCCCCCAAGCAAAAGCTGACAACGCATTTACGAGTCCCCTGGTGCTATGGACGGCGGTGATCACTTACCACCAGGTGACCAGTCTATTTGTTTGCCATATACATTATTAAAAAAAAATTACGGTCTTACTGTCAAATGGATCATATTAGCTTAATCAGGAAATCACGAAATTAAAAATTATTTATATTATTGTTTTATTTTGTGACAGTAAAGGCAGACCTTATCTCGTTGATTCTAGATTAGTGTCTGCTCTATGTAACAGAACATCATTTAAATACTTACGTAAATGTAATATGTATTTTTTTATATAAACTCTTCATAACTGTAGTATTTTATCAAATAAAATGATACCAAATCTTCCCTTCATAATAAGACCATGGAATGAGATAAAATGAAACTGAACGTCGATCTGTAAATATTTTTGAAGATCCTTTTGTAGATTTTTGAAACCTTGTCCTGAAAATTACAAATACAAAAAAAAAACAATTATCCAAATAAGTGCAGCCTTTCTGATGTGATGCGCTTACATACATTCAACAATTAATTATTATTTGTATATACTCGTTATTCTGGACATAATCTACAATTTCAACCTGTTCTGTTCGTATATTATCATCACGAGCTTATTTGTCATTTCACATATATTGTTATCACTTGATTTATTTTTGTTTTATTGTCATGATCTTCTAGTATTTATAATTAGCGTAAGGTTTTTTATATGTAAGTGTTAATACGTTGATAGATGTTAGTATAGATTTTATTTTAAAGTGAAACTTCAATACGACTTCCAACAAAGGTTGCGTTAAACGTATAACGCTACCATGGAGGGGGTATGAAAGCACAGTTGCGTTAAACGTTCAACACTCCTGGGGAGGGGGGATAGAAAGAGACGGAGCGAGAAAAATAATCAAACATTTCGTATCTTATTTTAATTATCATAATCTCATTGTAAATGTTATACATTTGGATATTTCTCCACTCGAAAATGATAATTAAAAGATGCGATCAATTGTGAATTGTAAGCAATGTTAATAAAGTTTGACTTGAAGAAACAATATGATTTCACTAGAAAACAATTTCTACCCGTTCCTATTTTTATTTTCACATTACGAAGTTTCACATCAACCGCCCGGAGGGACTTCACGCACTATTTTTTTTAATATTCTGATATTCTTATTCCTTTTTGATTTAGACTGTCAATAAAATAAGTGTAAATAGATAATTATTCGACCGATGTGTAAAAATCATATTCCAAATACCACAACGTAACTAATTATGAAACTAAAAAATCTATAAAAACTATTCCAAAGTTTAAAGGATACAAGAAAGTGGCATCTTATCATTGTACCAGCGATCGGCGTCTATCGTCGGTTGTCGCGTCTTGTAGATCTGGATAAAAAAAACGACAAGATCCGTCGGCCCCCAGCGCCGGCGCCGCAACGCCAATAAATTACATTGGCATTTGTCAATACGCCGCCCACATCCTCCCCCGTGACCTTTTCTACAAACAAAAAAATATGCATAGAAAATTAAATAAAATTATCAAAACACTAATTCATTTTTTTTTTCTTGTAACACAGTTTATAACAGTAGCAAGATAAGTTATATTTCTTGCATCATTCATACATTTTACTTGAGTAATATTAATTTAATACACGATTTGCCTGCACTATTATTTCGTTCGCAATTAGGGTCGATTCTTTCTCACTTTCATTTTGCATGGTAATTACTCCGCTCTTAATGCTAACCCTAATTGCTGATATACTAACAATTACTGATTTCAGAAACACAAACAACCACTTAACTCTTATTATAATTGTATGGATTAAATAAAATATTAAACAATATAAAATTACTTTTTGGACATCAAAGCAAATAATTTTAGTAGAGTTTAATATATCATTTAGGTCTGAAAAGAACGGACAAGGAATTCATATGACATCAATATGTTTTCATATTAGATATAATATCTGGCTGACATAGCGTCGTTCGGTGGTTTTTATTCGTATTCGGATAGTGTTATATAGCGTTAAGGCATCAGTACATTATCATCTATTGGCAATAATTTAAGAATTTAAGAGATTACAGGTTTCAGCATGAATGGGTCGGCTCGCCCGGGGTAGTACCACCCTCTCATAGAAAACCGACGTGAAGTAACAGTGCTTGCATTGTTGCGTTTCCTTCAGTCAGTGTGAGCGCCGGAAGCCCACTTCCCTTCACCCTTCTCCGTCCCATCTCCTCCTCCTCCCTCCCCATCCCTCCAAACACAGGCTGCTGCTGAATAACGAACTAGGCAATGGCGAAAGCGGGGTGGTAGGGTTCTACAGCCCGACTGGGTTGCAACCACCATGTATATGGCGAAAAAGCCCGTAATAGTGATTCGCTTCTGCGGGTCGCGTTTCAGGATCAGCCTGTGCATATCCAGCTTTTTGCAGGCCGGCATGATTTGCCATTGTTTTTGGACTGTACTGTGCTTACCATCGGGCAATATGCAGCCATTTTGCCGTGCTACTATAAAAAAAATACATAGCGTTACTCGGTGGTTTTTAGTTCGTATTCGGATAGTGTTATATAGCGTTAAGGCATCAGTACATTATCATCTATTGGCAAAAATTTAAGAGATAGCGCTATGTAACGTTGTCGTACAAATCATTTTTTTTTTGTGATAAATCGCGTTTTCTTACGTATGACGCCTAAATATATATACTCTAAAACCAAAATAATAACTAAATACTAAATTTGATCAAAATCGTTAGAGCCGTTTCTGAGATATATGAAATAAATTTATATATAGTTTTGAGTATGAAGGTGGACGGGTATAGGAGTAAAGGAAGACCGAAAAGGTATGGATGGATTGTGTGAAAAATGATTTGTATAAAAGCTGTGAATACTGAGATGACATCTGACAGGGGAGAGTAGAAAAGAAAAACATTTGCGCCGACACTACTTAGGTAGGATATTACAAATATGAAGAATATATATACGAGAATTGCTCAAGTAAAGTTATTTAATGAATGTCTAGGATTAAACGTAACTAGTAAACATAACTTATAAGAACGTTATATTCTACCAGCAACTTGATACAGCCATATTGGGTATAAATAAGACATCAGTGACAATCAGTACTGTGTTGAGAATCACTGACTTCAGAATCGCAGCTTTTGTTATTAGAAATTATTACACTCACAGTAAAACTTGCCAGTTATTTTACCAAAATTAATTAAGAACCACTGGTAGCATCTATGGTATTATTACAAAAAAAATTAAATACGTATTAAATACTTACTTTAAAAAGGTTTCGAATGAAATGCACTGCGGTAGCTGAATGTTTGTCATCTTGCTCTTTTGTCTCGCTTTGGTTACGTTAGGTTTGACTTGCGAAAAAGGATAACGCGAACTTGCTTCTGGCGACCGCGGTGCATTTAATTCGAGACCTTATTAAAGCAAGTATTTAACATTTTTGTAATAACACCGCTAAAGTCTAAAATGGTTATTCTTTATGTACTAAACCCGTTTGAAGACATTTATCTGATCAAATCGAAGTATGTAATAGGTTCAAAAATGCTCTAACACCGTACCTCACGGACTTACATTGGATTCCTTCAGCGCGATTTACATAAGTATTATCTTTGAAAAAGATTCATCAATTCAAACAAGAAGTAGAATTAATATTCAGAACTAGCCTCTGCCCGTGACTTCGTTCGCGTGGAATAGTTATTTTGGGCTAACGCTAACACGCAGCGGACGATCTCAAGATAAAAAAAACGATTTTGAAACATTCTTCATTGGTGCTCCGCTCCTATTAGTCTTAGCGTGATGATATATAGTCTAACCTTCCGCGATAAATAAGCTATATAACACTGAAAGAATTTTTCAAATCGGACCAGTAGTTCCTGAGATTACCCCCTACAACGTCACAAACTCACAAACATTACCTCTTTATAATATTAGTATAAATATAAATAATACTTAATAACAAAAAATATAGCCAGTATGATGTACTATGTATGCATGTATGTGCTATGTATATGGCCAGTAGTTTTTGGAATCAGATTAGTAATTCCAGAATTACTTCCTATAAACATTTAAACTTTATTAATACTTTTATGGTAAGTTAAATTATAACAGATCGGAAATGACAAAGTGAATTCTCTATTTATATGTATAAATATAATGAATGAGATCTGCCGTTGCGCGTGCTTCACTCAAAATTTAAAAACTACTAGACAGATTTCAACTAACGCTTTTCTAATTTTATTTCATACTAACGGGCTCGGCGTACGCTGTCTCGCCCTGATAAAAAAAACCTTGACAAATTATATACCAAAATTTTCCTCATGAATCACTCTATCTACTGGTGAAAACCGCATGAACCGTTCATTAGTTTTGAGTCTATCGCGAACAGACAGACAGACGCGGTAGGGAACTTTTTTTATACTATGTTTTACTCTGTTTTTCTCTACCATGAAAGCTTCATTTAACACACGGTTGTTAAAGATTTAAGAAACTAAGGTTAAGAAACGCTACGCATTCAGCAATATGGTTTCTTGTAGTGACGCAGAGGGGCAAACGGTGTAAAGTTGTTTTTCCCTCTGTACAACAACGCAGAAGAACGTACAATGAAGATGTGGAATCGCCTCTCGTCCAGTGTTTTCCCTTCCTTTTATGATTATAGGTTCTTCAAATGAGGCGTGAAGCGGCACTTTTGCAAGTTGGCATGATAGCGACGACTACCATCGCTATACGTTGGTAGTCGCTGTTGGTTTTGGGCTATACCGTACTTCCCATCAGGTATTGTGCATTTTGTCGAACTACTAAATAAATTGGTTGTCTGTAAAGTCGGTTTATGGACGATAATTTTACGTGATAACGACTCGGACGCATCGGCTGATAGAGTGGAAGAGATATAGACGCTATACAAGCCGAACGCTTATGGCGATCGCGCCTCTCTATCGCTTGTTTCGCGATCTCGCTTTCACCCAGCGCTCAGGCGGAACGTGACAATGAGTGACTTTTTCGTGAGTGCAGCCGACGTTCATCGATTTATAAGACGTTTTCACGTCAAAAAAATGTCATGGAACTATCAGCTACTTTTAAATATACCTATTTAATAATATAATTATATACCTAATAAATTATCCCATACCTAATAACTATCAACTTAACGGTATAGAATATATGTAGCAATTAAAAGTATCTTAGAAAACGACTTCAAAGTAGAATTTGCACAATACAATGGTAAAAAAAACGAAAAGGTCAAAATGTACCACAAAAAAGTAGAGAGGTCATCATTCGGAACGCATCGATGTGAGACTGTAAAATTTGTCAGTGAGTTATTACAAACACCCGTCGTTGCAGGCCATTTGGCGCCGCTCACAAAAACGATTAAAAAAAACACAAGGCAAATGTTGAAATTCAAAAATGACACATCTTAGACCTTTTAATTTTACGTGTGAACTTATAATTTTTTTGTAATAATATTTTTAAGTTTCATTCTCATTTTTATGTATCTCGAAGTCTTCTTTTGTTCGAGATTTTATATTTCTACTAATCGCCCGTCTTACATGAAGAATATGAGACCAAATGTTTCCCATTTACAAAATTAAAATGGCAAGTAAATAACTCAACGTCAATCTGTCAATTCTATCAATATTTTTGAAGATCCCCTATGTCCGGTCTCACTCGCTTAATTTTTATATGTTTTTTTTTTTATATCGAAATTTGTCACTTTTCTGTAGTCCGGTGAAGCTGTTAAGGCCTTGTTAGGCCAATAGCGTAGTCGTTAGAGAAAAAAAATGTACAACTTTTCAAACATTTTCTCTAATATACCTTATCTTGGCAGTCATCAAAAATGTGAAGCAGTTCTGAAGTGATGCACCTACACACATTCGGCATTTGATTTCTATTTTATAGATTACTAGCTTCTGGCCGCGACTTCACCCACGTGGAATAGTTATTCGGGCTAACTAACACGCAGCGGAAGCTTTCAAAAGGAAAAAAAACCCCGATTTTGAAACATTGTGATGTCTTGGCGTGATGATATAGCCTATAACCTCCCTCGATAAATGACCTAACTCTGAATGAATTTTTCAAATCGGACCAGTAAGTTTCTGAGATTAGCGCGTTCAACCAAACAAACAAACCCTCCAGGTTTATAATATCAGTATAGATAATTTGTATATATAAATTTCTTCTGTACGTGTGTATGTCACTGAACTCCTAATAAACGGCTGAACCGATTTTGATGAAATTTTGTGTGAGTATTCGAGTGTGTCTGAAAACGGTTTAAATTACAATCGGACCCGTAGGTGGAGCTGCGGTTGAATTTTAGATAAAAAAAAAATATTATCAAGGCAGGACAACGTCCGTGGAACCGCTAGTAGAAATATAAAACTGTACATTTTATTATACATATATCAAAATGGATGCTGGTATGTCTGTGAGCGATAAACCACTAGCATTTGACCAATCGACATGAAAATGAGCATATCTAAGTGTAAACGATGGTGGCTTAGTGACAGCGTGTTCGGACACCACGTTGATGGGCGTAAGTTCGAATCCTATCAACAGAATATCATCCTATCGCAGAAAATCGACATGAAGTGCTTGCATTGTTGCGTTTCGTTCGGTCAGTGAGAGCGCCAGATAACCCTCCTCCCCTCCGCAAAACACAGGGTGGCAACGCACTTGCGACTCTTCTGGTGTTGCAAGTGTCTATGTACGGTGGTGGTCACTTAACATCAGGTGACCAACCTGTTCGTTTGCCTCCTATGATATAAAAAACCCAAGACGGAGCTTTCCGTGAAGGAAAATATTGTGATGAAATCATAGCATGGCGTTTGGGCTTTTTCTAAATCCGTCGGGCTAGCTACTACCTTCAAGTTCAAAATCAAACATCAAATAAAAACATTTATTGCAGTTTTTTACTTTAATAAAGATGTTTTTAATACAATACTTATAGTATTATTTCCATGTTTACAAATTACTCTTTTAAATGTAACCTAAGAAGTTGCAGCAATAATGAATATTTCTAAACAACTGTTACGTACATTAAATACCGTCCATACGAATGAGTCACAATTCAATGTGAATTAACATTTCCAAAAAATGTTTTAATACAATACTTATAGTTTCCATGTTTCAAATTACTCTTTTAAATGTAACCTAAGAAGTTGCAGCAATAATGAATATTTCTAAACAAGTGTATGTATGTACATTAAGTACCGTCCATACGAATGAGTCACGATTCAATGTGAATTAACATTTCCAAAGGATTATATCCCATATTGTATATCTTTTACAGAATCCCCCCATTATTTGACAAGACGTATCTGAAATCCGTGCGTTTAATAAAACAGAGGTCGATTATCATATCAATTACACACAATATAAAAACGTCGGTCAAACATGACGTTAGGCGGGCATGTGGCTTGTGTCAAGGGTATAAAATAAGGGAAGGTTGCCCCCACGTGTGTTACTCGTCTCTGAGAAATACCTACTCATTTTTAATAACGTATAGACAATGCATTAGAAGATTTTTCTGTAAAATGAATTCATATATACTTTTTTAATAATCTATCTGTAATGGTCTATCAACGCCATCTGTTGCTCAGTTGTCAATTCACAACATTTTATTCAAACATAACAGGATTGAACTTGATTGAATAACAGGAGGATTAACAGGAACTTGATTGTAATTGTATGTTTACCGAGTATGTCATCCTCTTTGGCAAACTGGCTGAAACTTTTGAATATATTATAAATCGAACGTCGTTCAAACAAATAAACGATCGCGTGTCTCTGTAAATACCTTATATGGGTTAAATATATATATATATATATTAATCTTTGGATGTTGCTGATATCCCGGATCTGACCTAGCTAAACTATTATATGCTATTCATACATATATACGTTTGTGAATCATACAATTGCGATTGCATGATTTACAAACGTATACGTGTATATCGGATGTGAAACGAACTAAACTACTCGATTCAGTTCGATAAGGGGAAAAGAACAAAATCCTTCCACCATGTGTATATACCGTTCTGTAGCTCGTTTATATACCTATGTTATAAAAACGAAGGGTTGCAATTTCTAGAATCCAATAAATTTATTTTATGAGACCGCTTAAAATAGAGAAAGTATTGATGCTTTCGCCAACAAATATATCGAAAAACATATGTAACTGTTAGACTTGTTTAAAAACATTTGTATTCACATGTATTATTACTTCGATGTACGGCCAAAAACGGAAAAAGAGGGCATATTGCAAATATTTGTTGAAGATGTGCAAATATGCAAAATATCCGTGCCACACTTTGTGACTTTCTATAATACCTCTTTTTAAGAGTTTACGCATGATGTTTGTAGAGAATTTTTGATATTTTCAGACAGTTTTTTGATGTTCGTAAATAGATTGTGTATTTTTGTACCTATGTGTAATAAAAATATATTAATTGATCTTCATAATTAAAGTGTTGTATTTTCTCTGACGGCTATGACTGTGTTTGTTAATTATGTTTACTGTGTTTTCCTTAATTAAGGATAGTTGACATTACTAACATATTTGAAGGGCTCAAAGAACTAAGAGCCGTAATGACAAAACATAATTTACGACCTTATAGATAGCTTAATGAAGGTTAGAAGGTTAATGAGATGCATTAGAAGTACATTAAATTAATTAAAATATGCATTACAACATATACACACATGTAAATAAAAAAAACATTTTGACATCTGTCAATAAAGGACTTCAAAGAAGGTTGTGAAGGAGGTTGCTATGCTCGACTGTATGTATTATTTTACTCTTACGTTCCAATTACCCTTTTTCATTCTACATTCAACAATGATATTATAACATACAACTATTATTATAATAACTGAGTAACCATGATAAAAACCTTTGATTATAGAAGTAAGTTGACAAAAGAACTCTAAAAAAAGTTCAAACTTTAAAAAATCAATGAACAATGGTCGAATGTCGACCACTGGGCGCCCACTAGTATTAGTAAACAGTCTATTTCACGCACTCTGAGTATTATTATTACTCTGGTCAGTGACAGTCTAGAATCTTACAGTAGTTAGCTTGAAGCTCCTACACGAGAATCAACTAAGCCGTATCCATCTAGCGTGAAGTAGCAAAACTAAATATATATATTGTTTGTAGTTCATACATAGAAGAAAATATTAGTCTACGTACTCAGTAGATGGCGCTACTAATTTTCTTGCTACAATATATTCAACGGGAACGAATATTCGAATACAAATTTAAATTAAAATGTTACTGAAAAGTAAATAAACCGGTTGCCGATTTACAATTGAATTGAATATAATAATTTAGAATTTGTTAATATGTTAGTTTTGGACAGGCGACAATAGTATTTATTGATTATATTACTAAAATAAGTTGATCGGCAATTTGTAGGTTGTACATAGAGGTGAGAAAAACTAGTATTAATTGCATTATATAATAAATCAAGCAATAGGAATTTCTAAACTGTAAATATCTGGTGAGTAATGGGTGTACAGTGGCTGACGTCAAAATTATCATGTGTTATCATCATATGTATTGTGGTCGCGAGCTAGTCGGTTACGGACCGACCGACTTCTTTGATATTGGATATACATGGTTGATTGCTGAACTATACACATAATGTAGTGATATCACTACAGCACGGCGAATGGTGCACCTGGTCCAGACACCATAGAATGGCATAGAAAAAACAACATAAATATATTAAAATAATTTAAGAACCAATTTGTTTACACTTCAAAATAAATTCAAAAAGGTTTTGCCGACTCCCAGACATGTTTTGAAAAGTATAGTTTGGACTTCTGGGATATAATAACCTCAATGCCTTTTGTTTAATTTATATGACTTGTTTTATCTAATATTTATTTATGACTGTGCTTATACTATGGTATATATATATTTATAATACAAGTAACTTTGAATTATTACTGTTATTTAAACCCACACAATTGAAAACCAGTCTCCTACTGTGGTAGCAATCAGTCTTTGCTGAATTGTGTGCGTTTGTGACGTTACTATGACATAATTATAATATCTTATTTGTAATTTTAACTTTATATTTATTATTTGTTATTCATGTTTCTTCAATTACAATTTTGTATAAATCTTTTGTCCGTGTGCTTGCTTTAGTAAATATACTTTCTAACATTAAAAGGCACCTCTCTAAAAATTAGTAGTACTATAGGGATCCTTGGCGTCAACATATTTAGAAAGAAAGAAAGATATATTTATTCAATACATACAACACGTACTTACAAGAATATACATAAATACAAAAAACAAGAGAGACAAGTGTTGCATGTGGTGAAAAGGTCTTTGTCTCAGCACAAGCTGCAAGCTTCCATGTGAAAGCGTTGCAGCGCTGGATTTCAGACAAAGCCTGCTGTATATTAATATATTGACGAAATTACAGTTACACAAACGCATTTACATGATAATTACAAATTAATATTACACATGCCCTTAATATGTAACCTAATACTGTCTAATACGATACAATAAAGTTTATGGTAAAGCTGTGGAATTAGATGTAATTTTCAAATGATTTCGCACTAGCTCAGAGATCATATGATGTAACCAGTTTATTTAATTTATTTATTTACTGGAATTCATGCGACGCTTGCCATGTTAATAGATAGTTTTTTAAATGTTTTTTTTTTAACTAGAACGATGACCTCGTGTAAGGTTACGAATAGTAGGAGGTACGTTAGGAGGTATGTGCAATATCGGAGTCATTGAGAAAGCATGGCCAAGTTAGCATCTAAAAAACTTGGTATTCTCAACCGGTCCAAGCAGTACTTAATAACATCAAGATAACGACTTGAGCTCTACAAAAGACAAGTACGTCCTCATATGGAGTACCTACTGCTCACACATCTGGGCTAGCGCTCTTGCCTACCAGATTTCTCCGTTTGATTCCATATATAGGCGAGCTATTGTTTTTGTTGACGATCCCGAATGAACGTGCGAACTAGAATCTTTAGAACTTCATAGAGATATTGGTAGTCTATGTGTGCTCCATATGTACAATGGAGAGTGTTCTGAAGAACTCTTTAATATGGTGCCCTCTTCATCATTTCAAACTCACACCTCCCGCCGCTGGATGGCTGCTCACCAGCATACATTAAAAGCTAGCAAGATGGCGACCACTGTGAGGTTCTCTCGAACCTTCCTTATGCTTACG
>MU160462.1:0-20156 GCA_015888305.1 Antheraea pernyi | reverse complement strand
TTAATAAAAAATAATTAATCTCAACACTAACGTCAATTGAAATGGGAAAGTAATTTCCTTATCTGGTAACACTGAGCATTTACAAAACATGGAATAAAGCAATTGTTTTTATTAACGTAAATCGTTGGAATACTATAATATGTTGATAGCTTATATGCGAAAAATGATGATAACACACTTCTTATGATTTTCAGATGTATTGTGACAGCATTTAATTGCTCAAGCCGTCATAATTATTTACTTTCTGAGAGATGTGTTCGGAACGACGTGACCTTGTACACTATGGAACGGGCAAGCGTAGGGAGCCATTTCTGGCTCCAATTTAGTAGCGTCAAATTTTATGCGCGGATTTGGTTTCTATGCGTTATTATTCTAAGACTCAATCATATATCACTCATCGTTCGTAAGAAACGTTATCGTTTGACCATTTTTTCACCGACTCCCCACATATTACCCCCTACAACCTCACAAACTTTACCTCTTTATAATATTAGTATAGATAATATAATTAGTTAATAGCTTCTGCCCGACGTAAGCGCAAGTTTAATTTGCTTCAAAATGCATGCAGCTACTTAAATACTTACGTATTATTTAGTCAATGTTATACTAAAGTATTATGAGTGAATAAAAATAGTTGAAGTTGAATAGGGAAGTAACATAACCCCAAGTTACATACTTGTTAAGGTATTGGTAATATTGTCGTAGTCGTTACACTACAGCTT
Source organism: Antheraea pernyi (assembly GCA_015888305.1). Lineage (NCBI taxonomy): Eukaryota > Metazoa > Arthropoda > Insecta > Lepidoptera > Saturniidae > Antheraea > Antheraea pernyi. The sequence continues at coordinate 19,434 of MU160462.1, read as the reverse complement.
TAACTTGACGTTTTCAATAATAGATTGTTTTCTTTAAGAACCTTATTGGAATATTATGGTGGTAGAGCCACGCTGAAGCTATTACTGGTTTCAGCATGAATGGGTCGTCTCGTCCGGGGTAGTACCACCCTCTCATAGAAAACCGACGTGAAGTAACAGCGTTTGCATTGTTGCGTTTCGTTCGGTCAGTGAGAGCGCCGGAGACCCATCTCCCCTCCGCTCTCCTCTCTCCTCTCCTTTTCCCTCCCCTAACCCTTCCCTCCGAAAGATGGCAACGCACTTACGACTCCTCTGGGGTTGTTAGTGTGCATGGATGGTGGTGATCACTTAACAGCAGGTGACCCACCTGTTCGTTTGCCACCTATGACATAAAAAAAAAAAAAAGTATTGATAGATAAATGAATAAGCTATTATTAGGTAATCAATATAGGAACTTATTACTTGTGGAGAAGTAAATAACTCTCGTAAAACAAGCGATGTCTGACGGATTGATTATCGATATCGTGACCGTATATCGATGTGGTACAGCGACCGCAAACACACCACTTACGGCCACTTGCACTAACCACTTAAGCTCTGCGTAGACTTATGTATGTTACAGAATGGACGATGAAAATTTGTTTTTTAGAAGTGAAACTTCTTTAGGCGCATGAGGGTAAAAATTTTACAGATGTAACGTCACGCAGCTATGCAACGGAAGGGACGTCATTTGCAATAAACGAAGATTAAATAAATAAAATAACTTTTTATTCTTTTTTCTTGTTTGCATAAATATAAACAAGACTTATAGACTAGTTCGCCAAAGAAGTTTCACTTCTGACATGTGTACTTTGTACGCACGCACTTTTTTCTCGATCTGACTACGCTATTAACCTAGCAAGGTCTTAACAGCTTCACCGGACTACTTAAAATATAGTTGGGTTCCGAACCGACGGCTTCGACGGTCCGTATAATATACAGTACGTTATAACTGAGCTGCGGCTACATGAGAACAAATTGTTTCAATAAAACATTAAAATTGTGGCTTCGAACTCTTTAAAAGCAATAAAATAACTCAAATTTTATCAATGTAAGATAAAGTTTAGTGTTAGATTTAATTGTTGACTAGTTATGTTATATGTAATAAATTATTAATAACTAACTGTGCCCGCGACTCCATCGTGGAACCTAATATAAAAAAAAACCAGTGACTAATAAAGTTATCTGAATCGGAGTCCTTTACTACTTTTCTCTCTTACTTAATGTCGCGTCGACATTAAAATTACAATAACTTTTGATAAATTAAACCGAATTTAATGAAACCAAAACTAAATGTTACTAGAGGATATGCTTTATGATACTTCAGTACTTCAGTGTTCATACAAACAGATAGTCAGACATTTCTAATAATGATTGATATGTATTTTATTACATATTCAACGATGCCTGCAACATTTTTTTTTCACAAAACTCCAAAAAGTACAGATACGTTAGATTTACAATATTATTATATGTATAGAAGACTGGCTGATTCCCGTGATATAGCTATATCATCATGCTATGACCAATAAGAGCGGAGCACCAATGAAGAATGTTTCAAAAGCGGGGATTTTTTTTTGTCTTAAGAGCTTCCGAAGAGTTACCGTTAGCCCAAAGTACCTATTCCACGTGGACAAAGTCGCGGATAGAAACTAGTAGTTAAATATGAGGTGATTGTTTTGACTTATTATATTTCCCGTAGTGCTGTCCTTTGTTTTTTTTTATATTATAGGAAGCAAACGAACAGGCGGGTCACCTGATTGTAAGTGATCACCGCCGTCCATGGACACTAGCAACACCGAGGGAGTCGCAAGTGAAGGGGGAAGGGGACATTGGCCTCCGTTGGCAAGCACTGTTACTTCACGTCGGTTTTCTGTAAGAGGGTGGTACTACCCCGGACGAGCCGAGCCATTCATGCTGAAACCAGTAATAGCTTCAGTGTGGCTCTACCACCTATGTTGTTTACCTATGGCTAGAATAAAATATATTGGAGTACATACAATTCTTCGAATACTGTTCTTGTCAATACTGTAACGTAAGTTTTAATTGTACAACATACGCTCACCACTTTTCGTCCCACATAGAGGTTGCGGATCCGAATGTCAAAACATTCCAATGAGAATGAATTCGGAGTGTAGTGTCATTTCTATGCATAACATGATCTATGGTACTTCCACTTGACGGCATCCGATATCCTCCCATTCGATATCCTTAATTGAATATCATCTAAATGTAATATAAAACTCTAATGAACGTCATCTTTATATCCCTTGATCGAGATTTTAATATACAGTAGGTATTAATTAGGATTATTAAAACGAATTACATACATCACATACATCTTAGAGCATATCGCCACTTGGTGTCAGAGGATATAGTGATCAAACGCTAAAACCGAAAGCATAACAAAGACGATGACTTTAATACATATGTCTGAAGAAAAGACTATAGACCTACTCATATCAACTCCACACACGTGCACGCATACACGCTTACACATACAAGTGGAAGGGTTTTATCTTTTTTCCCTTATCAAACTGAAATAGTTCAGAATATTATCCGATACAAAATATATATAAGAGTTGTTGAGTTATGTATGCTTTGTACACATATATGTTTCAACAACTCATATATGTATGAATGGTTAGATTAGCTTAGGTTAGCTTACATAGGTCACGAATTGCATGTATCAGGCAACAGCCGAGATGTGCCGCGCACCCTTGAGCTAGTTGTCAAAATAAAATCGGCTGAGTGCCTTCAGCGCTCCCCTTAGTAGTCCGGTGAAGTTTAATAGCTTCACTACCTTGCATGATCAATAGCGTAGTCAGTTCGAAAAAAAAAACTATAGACCTTTGTAATTAATTAAATAGACACCTAGTTAATATTTTACTGGTGGACCCGGCAGACGTCGTTCCGCCCTGATTATAAAAAAATCCTAAATTATATACCAAAAGGTTCCTTGTGAATCATTATCGACTGGTGAAAACCGCATAAAGATCCTTTCTGTAGTTTTTGAGTATATCGCGAACAATACTCAGTTCATTTTTAGAACTTGTGGCACTTAGCTGTGTTTGATTCTATATGCCTCATATCTTCGATATAGACAGATTTTAATATTATAAGTATATCTGAAAGTGGCTTTATGGTTGCTTTGATACGGATAGTAGTGACTGGCACATAATCTAAATTTGACAATTTAAAACCGACACGTAGCCTCTTTTACTATTACAAAGTACTTATGTGAAATACGAGATGTTATCTACATGATATTTTGAAAAAATAAATGACACGAAAACGCATTAATAGGTGGTAGAGCTACGCTGACACTATTATTGGTTTCAGCATGAATGGGTCGGCTCGCCCGGCGTAGTTCCACCCTCTCATAGAAAACCGACGTGAAGTAACAGTGCTTGCATTGTTGCGTTTCGTAAAGACAAAAATGAACAGACAAAAAATGATAGAATATTAACAGTTTGCCACGTCATGTATTTGTCAGTTATAATTAAATGCAAATAATATTTAATCACCTGGTTGGTGACTTTTGAGTGATCGTGTACTTTAATTGAATGATCGCCCTTATGCAGTACTTGTTTCTATATGTGGGTTATATCTTATAGCATACTAGCGAGCGCGGCAGACGTTATCCCGCGCTGTTTAAAAATAAATTATATACCAAAACATTCCTCGTGAATCACTTTATTCACTGGTGAAAACCGCATGAAAATCCGTTCAGTGGTTTTTGAGTTTATTGCGAACAGACAGACAGACAGACAAGGTAGGGGACTTTATTTTATACTATGTAATGATATTGTTCACGTATTATGCGTGTTACAGTGCCGTTATTGTAAATAAAATACATTCATTATAAATAAATAATTTGTAATAAACAACGCCTTCCATAGAAACAATTCGAAGTGGATGGGTTTTCTAATAATAACCCGTATAAACAAGAAAAAGAAAACAACGAAAAAAGCAATAACATGTAATTAAAAATAACAAAACTAAATTGACTTCTGAATGCGACTATACTGTACTGTACAGGACACATGTGTCAACGTGGGTGCAACAGGAGGCGAGGTAAGCGCGCGGACGAACCTGCTCCCCTTTTACCTCACTACGTCCCTCTGATACTCAAATTTGTGTTCTGCGTCATGCGTAATGAGGTCATTGATCTATATCGTCGCAAAGCAATATAATTACTAGTTCTGAATTGAAGCTTCCGAGCATTATTGCACCATCTATATTTCAAATTATCAACCGTCCATAGTTCATCGTATGGATTGCCCAATGCTTGAGTGATGTGTACACCGATTTAGCACGTAAAGTCTAACGGTCAAGGTAATCGAGTATTTGACCGAAATTGCCAAGAGAAATCATTATGACGCATATGAAATTTGTTCTGTTTGGTTAATGTTTAGTAGTTTTTATCGTCCCGTACGTGAGAATATAAATATCTTATAGAATTATTGTTTTGTCGCTAATTCACTCATAATGAATGTGAGTTTGTTAGTTTCTTACAATTTCGCGCCTGAACTACTCGACTGATCATCATGAAGTTTAAGCCATTCCAGGGTGGCAAGGTGGTAATTAGCAAAATTCAATGAAAACAACATTGTCTTTGTACTAATTTGTTGTTAATTAGTTGCTAATTAGTTACGAAAATGTTGTCGTATGTGCCGTTTGCAATAAAATTGCAATTACTGCTACCTTCATATCAAGTTAGCAAGAAAACGAGGTAAATAATTGGATATCGAATCATCTAATGGGCAAAATTGTTTGCTAATTTGTTACTGCAAGTAAGCAAAAAAAGTACAAAAACGACATAGGATACTTTTCATTAAAAAAGAGGAATATTCGCTAGGGATATGTCAAATCTACTTAAACACAAGTGAAACCGTAGGCAATAGCTATTTATTATTATTATACGTGATTCTTATCGTTACTTGTTGTACGTACTGGTGGTGCTTCCTTCGATCGGAAACCACCTGTGATGCGAATCAAATGTGATATCAGCGAGAAGTAGTAGCGAATGTTGTAATCATTCATCGGCTGTTCGTCGGCGCCGACGAATTGCGTTGGTGTAGCCATGGTTAACAGCCAGTCTAAATTAAAATAAATTAAATTAATTTTTATAATATCTGCTATCTGCCGGTGAAAGTCCCGTAAAAATCGGTCGAACCGTTTTGGAGGTAGCACTGTGGGCCAAACCACGGTGAACAGCTAGTATAAATTAAATTGCTTGAATAACTTTTTATAAGGTCAGATATCTGTCAATGAAAGTTTCTTGAAGATCGAATTCACTGCGACTCCTCAGGTTTTGCAAGTGTCCATTGACGGTGGTGATCACTTAACATCAGGTGATCCACATGTACGTTTGCCTGCTATGATATTTAAAAAAAAGAATATATAGCAACGTAAATTTTAAAGTAAATGAGATATAATATTCGAGTGAATTAGATGCTTAAGCATGTATGTATTCCATTCATAATTGTTTATCCTGTAAAAAAAATCAACATGTTTTGTGCAAGTCATAAGTGTTTTCTGCCCTGTGGGGTATACGTACAGGCGTAGACATTAACAATGACAGTGATTTAATTTGAATGACTGGCATAAATGATTCCGACTATTCACCACCCACGTAGTTTTCTGATGAAATTTCGATATAATATTTACTAATCGATTTTTAAAACGAAGGTTCTGGTGTTTCTATTTGTCTAGTATATGTTTATTTGTTAAATATAAGATCATTTTTATGATCCTTGTGCTAAGGACATCCAAAAAATTATGACAAAGGTTCGGTATTTTTAAAAACATTATCTTATCATCGGTTAAATGTATACTGATTTATCAAAATTATCAAGAATCAAGAACGTCCACTTAACATATACTCGTATATATATATTTTATATCATAGGAGGCAAACGAACAGTTGGGGTCATCTATGTTAAGTGATCACCGCCGTCCATAGACACTAGCAACCACCAGGAGTGTCGTAAGTCCTTTGTCAGTCTGTGTTTGAGTAAGGGGAGGCAGGGGGGTAGGGCAGGTGGGCCCCTCGCGATCTCACTGACCCAACGAAATGCAACAATGTAAGCATAGTTACTTCACGTGGGTGTTTATGTGGGAGGGTGATACTACCCCGGGCGGGCTGACCCATTCATAAATCCAGTAATAGCTTCAGCGTGGCTCTACCACCTATGAGCCTATCTATATATGTTTTATTGGTGATAGTCTTATCAATTTATCGCTGAAACTAGCGAACCCGGTGGCATATAGCCTATAACCTTCCCTGATAAATGAGCTATATAACACTGAAAGAATTTTCCAAATCAGACCAGTAGTTCCTGAGATTACCCCTTACAACGCCACAAACCCACAAACTCTACCTCTTTATAATATTAGTATAGATAGTATAGATAATGATAATAATTTTCAGAGATAAAATAAATGTTAAAATAGTATATGTTGTTTATGTATGATGTCTGTACAGCGGAGAGCATCACCACCAACCTAGGGGACTTGGTTTTATACTATGTAACGAGGTATGTCGAATCCATACCGCATAGTCTCCGTAATACACTTTATCTGTTACTATTATGATGATATTTATTATGTTGACAAGACCGAAATCCATAGCCATAGGCATAGCCTAACGAATTTAGATGATATAATGAGATTTCCTCAGAATGACCTGATTTAGTAAATATTCGCATATTTTTTCCGAGTATCAAACTTTTTTTCTTTATAGAAAACTGCGTGACGCTTGATCTCTGTCACATCTGATGGAAAGTGAGGACGAGGCCTAGGATGTAACGCGTTCACCCAGTAAATGCACATTCACTCTTCTTTTGAAGATCACTTCAGGAAAAACAGACGCAGGCAGCGTATTCCACTCCTTCGCGGTTCTCATAATAAATGACGATGCAAAGCACTTCGTCCGGATAAACTGCCTACATCAGTACATAATTATGAAATCAATCTCTTAATCGGAACACAGTAAACTAAGCCATAAAATAGACTGTTTATATAGACATAATATGTTTATATAGATATATAGAATATAGATATAATATGTTTATATAGAATAATAGACTTCATAAATGTTTACAAAACATCAATACTTGCTCAGAACAGGGCATAAATACAAAACTGAATAATTAAAAAAACAATATATGAAAAATATTCCTTGCATCCCTGACAGAAGTCCAAAAATTAGAACATGTCAGGAATTCCTGACGTCTGGTAACCCTAACAGTGTAGTCTTGTTGTATATATTTTTGTCGGTAAAGCAGGAAACATATTGCTCAACTTCTAATCATTCAGAAATATTAAAAATATATTATTTACATTTCTGTGCTAAAATATTATTAGACATAAATAACTTTCAATGTTATTATCATTGCTTACGATAATTAAAAAAAAAAGAAACGTTCGAACTTTAAAAAAATAACGCGGTTGAAGTAATATAAATTGTTCCAAATTCGAAATTCAAATTACCCACCCACCATAATTACGAACGTATGACAATGCGAGTGCAATGGGGCATACACACCGGTGCCGGGCGACGCCATCGCCACTTAAACGTCACTTCGCGCGATTACACTAACGCCCTCATTATTACGAAGTGATGACGCTTAGAATCACTATTGAGGCATTCAATTTAGTAATTACTAGGTTTGTAGTCCGCCGCACGCGTTCGCTTTAGTCGCGCTTTTATGTTAATGACTACTGTAATGGTTATATTTTAATACAATTTCTCTACACCTATGTTTTATGAAGTTTTCATAGCTTGGTCTATATTCAGCATGCATTTCAAAGCGTAACAATTTTTACAATTTGTAAGCCAAGTTGTATAAGAACTGGAATTTACCTATATTTTAAGCACCGTGGCTTAAGATAAATAGTTTGTTCACATCAATGGCTTCTAATAATTATAAATAAGCTATTCTATAATCAAATTTTGGAGTGTAAGGGGTGTCGAATAACATCTAAGACTTGAGACACACGTGGTGCACCCTGCTGAATAACAAACGAGGCAATGGCGAAAGCGGGGTGGTAGGGTTTTACAGCCTGACTGGGTCGCAACCACTATGTATATGGCGAAAAAACTCGTCATAGTGATTCGCTTCTGCGGATCGCATTTCGCGATCAGCCTGTGCATATCCAGCTTTTAAGCCGGCATAACAGCAGCTAACGGCGATGGATAGTGTGTCACTCGGTGGTCTCCATTGTTTTTGGATTGTACTGTGCTTACCATCAGGCACAATGCAGTTATTTCACCGTGCTACTATATAAAAAAAAATCGGTATTATATATGAATTTGATCTCTGCAAATCTGGCCAATCATCATGAAACTGTTCATAATTAAATTTCTTTTTTCACGGAGGCTTTCCTACTATCAATTTCGCTATAGTTTGCCGTTAGATGACACTGACACAGATACAAAAATAAGTGTAGGTATCTATGATATTACTATTTTATTTTATATATATAAATAAAATTATTTAGTTCTACGTCTGGAGAGAACAAGAATATTACGAAAGTTTCATAATATAAAATTGAACTGTAATGTTTTTCCTCTGTACATAGAATGAATTGTTAAGACAATAACACACGCAGATGAAGTAGCTGGTATCAATTAGTCTCTATATAAAATAATATAGAAGCAATAGAGATGTACGAGCGGTTAATTATGCCCGGAGGTTTATTAATGACCAAGTATAATAACTTTCTCCTTAACTTATACTATATTATATAACTATTAAATTAATATGTAACATAAATAACAAATTAGATGTTATAAACTTCTGACAATAGGTGTGACATCGCACGCAAAAACACTGTTATAAATCTATCATAGTCGCCCCTTTTAGTTGTAACGATCGGTGACAATTTGCGTAATGGATCCATTGTGAACGGGTCTTTAGACGCGGATGGCGTGACCCGCTAACGAATTTAATTGATTCCGCGTTATAATGCGAACGAGTCTTAATGACTTTGAAAGCTTATACGTAAAGAAACTGAAATAAAATGACTAATATAATTTTACTCAGTGGTACGTTTTATACTAACGACTTGCCCCAGATTCGCATGAATATATAAACATATGATAACAATGATAAGTATAGAATTATTTGTAAAAATACAAACGCAGACGATATTGCGGGCGACTGTTAGTATGTATTGTATATTAGATATACAATAGACCATTAGTTTAGATAGACCATTATTGATTGCAAATTGTTCTCAAGTACGTGTCATTGACCAAAACTAAAATTGCCAGTTCCGTGAAGGTATTATCTTTTTTTTATATCATAGCAACACTTACAACACTAGGGGAGTCGTAAGTGCGTTGCCAGGCAGTGTTTGGAGAAGGGAGGGGTGGAGCGAGGGGAGGAGGAAGAGGAGGTGGGCCTCCGGCGCTCTCACTGACCAAACGAAACGCAACAATGCAAGCACTGTTACTTCACGTCGGTTTTCTGTAAGAGGGTGGTACTATCCCGGGCGAACCGACCAATTCATGCTGAAACAGTAATAGCTTTAGCATGGCTCTACCACCTACTTATCTCCCTTACTTTTCTTTGGCGTTACATTTTAATTAATTCCATATTATTTGTTACAGATGACTACGACTCTCGTTCCTCCCACACTGGGTCACCGCTCCGGCGCACAAACTCTTCACCCAGCTCCGATATTGCCTATAAACCCTTCAGCTTACACTACGAAAGAAAATGCACAACTCCACCGCCCTCGAATTACAATTTAAACGAATACTCACAAAACGTAGGCCGAAAGAAACGCTCCCGGGCCGCTTTCTCCCACGCTCAAGTCTACGAACTCGAAAGACGGTTCAGCCAGCAGCGTTATCTATCAGGCCCCGAAAGAGCAGACCTCGCTCTCAGCCTCAAGCTAACGGAAACCCAAGTAAAGATCTGGTTCCAGAATCGACGGTATAAAACGAAGAGAAAACAGTTACAGATGCAAGAGAACGGCATGCTAGCAGCGGCTGCGGCGGCAGCGAACCATGCGAGGAAGGTGGCAGTTAAAGTATTAGTCAACAATAACGGTCAACCCACACTGCCTGATTTGAAATATCAAGGCCCAATGTTAGGGAAAACATTGAACCCTTTATTCGCACCACCGAACCTTCTAGAAGGTACGCCGTTATTAAAACAATTTGCCGGAGTTTACGGCGTCGATTTCTCAAAGAATCCAGAGTATAAAGCGTTACTCCAAGAATCGTACAACCAAGCTGTCCTGCATTCGTTATATGGACCACATTTGGGCGTGGGCTATCCGAATTTACCTCTATCGTATATGTACTATCCCGGACACCCAGCGCTTGGTATGTCGCTGCCTTGCGATTTGGATAGAACGCAATCTGACAGGGCAGAAAATGGCGAAAGTTCAGAGAAGGTAAAAGATAAATCTACCGAAAAAAAGACACCTGTCGATCTCAACGAAAACAGTAATGAAAGTATTGCGAGTAATATCGAAATAGAAAATTAGACAGACAAATTAAAAGATCACTAAATTTGGCACCATTGGATTTTATAAGTATCTAACACAGCTGCAAAGAGTTTTGAATGTTTACTGGCAATAAATACCAAAGATTTGTCACAAAACCAAAGATTATGTACACTCGTAGTTAGTAGAATTGTTACTGTTTAATTTTTTTTATAGTTGTAAATAAATTTTAAAATGTTGGACAAATGTTTAGCGTAGTTGATTACATTGGAATATTTGTATATAGTACAAAATTAGTACCTAGTTAAGTAAGTATAATGGAGCGACGCGGCGGTGCAATAAATGTTATGGCAAAATTTTATTTTTTTTCATTTCCCTCCTCCAATTAGCATAATGAATTATATAAAGGCCCTTGTCTAGACAAAATAACAGTCAAGAAAACACACCGTTACGATTAATAACAACAATTTTTAATGATGGTAGAGCCACGCTGAAACTATTATTGGTTTCAGCATGAATGGGTCGGCTCGCCCGGGGTAGTACCACCCTCTCATAGAAAACCGACGTGAAGTAACAGTGCTTGCATTGTTGCGTTTCGTTCGGTCAGTGAGAGCGCCGGAGACCCATCTCCCCTCCCCTCTCCTCTCTCCTCTCCTTTTCCCTCCCCTAACCCTTCCCTCCGAAAGATGGTCTCTGGGGTTGTTAGTGTGCATGGATGGTGGTGATCACTTAACAGCAGGTGACCCACCTGTTCGTTTGCCACCTATGACATAAAAAAAAATTAATAATAATAACAATATTATTTGGGAACAATTCTCAAACGATCGTTTCATTTCAAGCGGTCAATCTGTTCGCCAAGTCGAGCAAAAAAGCGGTACGCCCGTACCGTCCTTTTCTCAAAGCAATTCAGGCTATATATAGGCTTATATACGATATTTCGATATTAGATCCTTCAATAATTAGCTAACCTAACATCTTATAGCGACCGTATCAATGTTAAAAATCTTTTATGTTTTAAATAAAATAGATTGACTTGGCAATCACACCAAACAATCTTATTTATTACAATATGTATTACTTGTGAGTGTTTGCGTGTGATAGCTAATTACGTAATAAGTTAAGACAGAAGGTCTAAAAGACATGGACCGAACAACTTTTTACGGCAGAAGAATTGAGTTGCGAGACTTGTTTTTTTTACTAGTTTCGTTTTTGATGGTATTAGAACTTACACCATACTGAACAAATAAATGACAAATAAAATATCTATAACATACAAACTAAACCCGTGATATCTCAAATCAACTATTAATTTACGATAACTACACCTCGAGTTTCGTTTAGTCTATAGTCTTGTTTAGATATTGTTAAGAACCTCCTTGTATTTTATTATTTTTATAATTAAAAAAGGAAATATTTTATGTCAGTGATTAAAAAAGGCCATAAAAGTGAAAACTAATCAGTAAATATATCATTTCATTACATAGTATAAAATAAAGTCCTCTACCGCGTCTGTCTGTCTGTCTGTTCGTGATAAACTCAAAAACTACTGAACGGATTTTCATGATTTCATGAATGATTCATGAAGAACGTTTTGGTATATAATTTGTCAAGGATATATTTTTAATCAGGGCGGGACAACGTCTACCGGGCCCGCTAGTTATTTTATAATTCAGTTTAAATGATCTGATTTACAGGACACATGAGGATTACATAAGGATCACACGTTAATATAATTTTTTTTAATAAGAAGTTAACCTATTGCAATTAATTTAAAAACATTAGCTTAATCAAGTATTAATTTGTTGACTCGGCGGAGGTTGTCCTGTCCTGCCAATAAAAAAAACCTTAACAAATTATATACCTAAGCCTTTCTCATGAATCACTTTATCTAACGGTGAAATCTACCGGTGAAAGCCTTATGAAAACCCGTTCAGTAGTGTTTTTTTGACGTGACAGAGGAATCTCTTTTATAATATGTGTTTATTGACAAAAGAAATCAGAAATTCGTGTCCCGGTAAATATTTTTCAAAATGAATATGCTTGAAATACACGAATACATTATTAGTAGTTTTTGTTCAGAGACAATATATACAGAACATACCTAATATGTCTCGTTCATTATCTTTGCAAACCGGAAAAGTACACTTAATAAAATGTATAGGATGATTTCTAAGTCGAAATCAGCCACGAAGCATCTATTAAATATTGAATTTCGGTAGTTTCAAAGTCAGTCTAATTATTCGGATTAACAAGCTACACTCAAAAGTATCACTTATTGACATTAAATAAAGTTCTGATAAAACAGCCTAACATTCGATAAAAAATAAATAATTTCCCCAAAACATTTTTTAAGCATTCACTAAAATCCCTTTCAAATATATAGGGGGCGGAGTTACCCGAGGCCAGAATCTTAGGTAATTCTTCAGCCGGAAGTCAAAGCTTGGTATTTTCATAATGTCTTCCAAGTTCCCCGTACTGAACGCACCACCCGACCGACTAGTATTCATATGATAATTTTATTGAAGAAGGCTAAATTGTATGGAGACTGCTTCATACTTTTTAAAAGTATAGATTGATTGTTTAGCTTAATATAACAAACTCACTACATACCTTCTTTCTTATTTTTATTTTCTACTATCTTTTAGTTTAATATCTAAGATTTTCAAGTTACTATCTTCAAGTTGGTGTCAAGTTTGTGTTCCTGTGATTCAGCAGCCACATTTGAAAAAACTTTTCTTGGATTTCCCTTCGAACTCACGTGAATGTTGAATGTGAATGTTATTGCATAAAATATTATTTTACACAATTTTTTTAAATTATAAGATATACGGAAGACTAACTTACTTGGTGGTAGGACTTTTTCTAGTATCTGCTAGCTAACTAACAACCGTAAATTGAAAATCTGTCACCATAGGTTCTTATAGGTGTGTTCCGGCAACTGCACTTGAGATTGAGTTCTCTTTAAATTTAGCATTTTTTTTAATAATATATTATAGGAGGCAATCGTTAAGTGATCACCGCCGTCCATAGACACTTGCAACACTAGGGGAGTCGCAAGTGCGTTGCCAACCTGTCTTAGGGGAGAGGGGGAGTATGGGAAGGGAGACGGGGAAGGCGAGGGAGGGAGGCCCACTTGCCTCCGGCATTCTCACTAACCGAACGAAACGCAACAATGCAAGCACTGTTACTCCACGTAGGTGTTTCTGTGGGTCGGGTGGTAGTACCCCGGGCGAGGCGACCCATTCAGGCTGAAATCTTTAATAGCTTCAGCGTAGTTCTACCACCTACACTTGCGTAGCTACCACCCTGAATTTGGAACTCTGTCGCCAAGCTTCTGTTGGTGTGTTCCGGCAGATACACCTGAAAGCCAGTTTAGGCTTAGCCTGTTTACTATCTTAGACCACTTCGTTGTTTAACTTGATTGATTCTTACCAAACCCTAAAAACTATAACGTAAAATAAAGGGAAAAAGCCTGCTCTATATATCTTAACCTATCATAAGTAAGCAATTTATGTCTCCGGCGGTGATTTCTTGAGTTTTCTTCATACTGTACCGTAGTATATACGAGCACCATCTCCACTGCAATCAGCCACCCACTGCGCACTCAAGCTCTCTCAAACTGTGCAGTGAATAAAATGCTTTAACAATCTATATCATTTAGTTTAGAGTTCGTTCATATGTATACATTATAATATGTATTATATGTATACAGATATTATTACTATTTTATTACATAATTTGATAACCATGGCACTTGAATGAATACACAAAGCAGTGAACGCCACTTGGTACTTGCCGGTATGAACGTGTGCGAAATACATATATGTATAATCTATACGTGCGGTATACTAGGATGAATGTTTTTCGGCAATAAAAAAAATCAGTTTCAACCTGAATGTTCTTGAGTTCACATAATCACTGATGATTTTTTTTATGGACCATAAAAATTATATACTAGTCATGAGTTAAAATTTAAAATCTCAAGAAATATATACGCAATTGAGTCTATAATTTTATTTTATAGGAAATTAAACTTCGAATAAATCTTTCATTTTCATTCATTATCATTCAAAATAGCGACTAAGAACAATGTGATGTATAGAATGCGGCTGAGTTACAGAATTTTGAAATTTTAGGATTCATGTATTTTATATTTTAGATGGAAAATCTGTTCGCACGAATATAAAGCACTTATTAATATAAAATAAGTTTCAGACATTATTTCATCGTACCCAATAAAATTTAAAGTCGAGACAAAAAAAATAGTCAATAGACACCCAAATGTATGATTTTTTATATCATTGGAGGCAAACGAACACGTGGGTCACTTGATATTAAGTGATCATCACCGTCCATAGACACTTGCAACTCCAGAGGACACGCAAGTGCGTTGCCGACTTGTGTTTGGGGGAAAGGGGACGGGGGAGGGGAGATGCGGGAGAGAGGGGGAGTGGGAAAGGGAGGTGGGTTTCCGGCGCTCTCACTGACCGAACGAAACATAACAATGCAAGTACTGTTACTTCACGTGGGTGTTGCTGTGTTTTATGTATGCATAAAAAACCTGAATTATCTGTCGATTGGTCCGGCTAATCTTTAACGAGATGCTTGTACCAATTATTACGAGACTTACTGACAGATGAAGGACTTTTTGCAGTATTCCTTTGGTTACATATAATTGCAATTTTACAATTTTATCAACATTCTTCATTGCTGCTCCGCTCCTATGTGTCTTAGCGTAATGATATATAGCCTATAACCTCCCCTGATAAATGAGCTATATAACGCTCAAAGAATTTTCCAAATCGGACCAGTAGTTCCTGAGATTACCCCTTACAACGTCACAAATTCACAAACTCTACTTCTTTATAATATTAGTATAGATAAACATCGCAAATGTAATTTCGCGTTAATCTTCTAGTGTGAAATGTATTTTGTGTAACTCTAAGAAAATCTTACAAACACTGGATAAGCAATTAACTGATTGTCGATTTACCGGTTCGTAAACAGTGCATTACCGTTCATCCTCTCAACAGGACACGTAGGGAGTATCCATCGTCCTGTCGACATATCGATAAAGTACCCGATTTGGCATGGCACCCCATCAAGAAAAAGAACGAGATAGTCTGCAAAGTTCGTTTTCGTATAGCGTCATTTTTGTCTATCGCAGCCATTGTGCTGTGCAATATAGAGAAAGCTTTACAAAACCAAAGCAAGCCAATCCTAACCACACTATTGAACTGAACATATTTTATAGGACATTCTGTCTTAATCCTAGTTTATACTTAATAGTAGGCATGAGGCAGTGGCTCTCAAATGCAGCTGCCTTAAGACGCATTCTTACTTGAACTCAAAATTTCTACCTAAGAGTCGAAGGTAACTATTTAAAAAAAATCTCTTCTAGCATTTTATAATTTCACTACAGTGTTTCCCTTCACCAGTAGCTCAAGTTAATTTTAAAATTATAACTTATGTATATCAGCGCTATATGGAAACATATAATCACTGGGTTTCGTAATCGCATAATAATCGTATGTAGCTATATGGTTATATCTCAATTATATGAGATATTAAAACTACTTATAAGGTGATTAAAAAGATTTTTGATAATAGCTAAATGTCGAATCTTTAATAATCAAAACCTCGAAACGTTCCGTCTGTTAGATGAAAAGTCACCAACTTACGAATTATTGGATATTTTCGGCACCTAGAAATATATGTAATTATTTGTGTTTGTTTACGACGTTATGGTTCTAAAGGAATTTTTTTCAATTCAGTTTTCAATTTTTATGTCTTCTCCGAACGTTTCACGTCACCGTCAGTTGCTGAGGTCAGTAATTAAATCCAAATTAGAAACCGTACGCGTGTTGCAAAAAACTATTGGTACAAACCGAAGTTCAAAGCTATAGATAAGGGATCGATATTTAATACCTAAATATTCAATCACTACGACACAGCGACATCGAATTTCAATTGATCTAAATATATCGATAATATAAACGCACAACACTACGCAGGACGCACTTTACTGCATTAGTACCCGCGCGTTGTACATCTCGCGACTCGAGTTACAAGCACGTGCGCCGGAAATGTCGTCAGGTAAACAAACACCCCATCACTAACCAGTCACCGGCGCATCACTAGCGGCTAATACTAATTACTCATTATGGGGAATGGATGTTTATATGTTTTTTTTTCTACGTTTAAATTGTTATATTAGTGGCTTGAGGTATGTATTACTTAACATATTTATATATCATACGAGGCTTACCCGCGGTTTCACTTGTGTATAACTATACTTGTGAGTTTGTGACGTTGTAGAGGGTAATCTCAGAAACTACTGCTCCGATTTGAAAAATCCTTTCAGTATTATATAACTCATTTACCGAGGAAAGTTATAGGCTACATATCATCATGCTAAGACCAATAGGAGCGGAGTACCGATGAATAATGTTTCAAAATCGGTGTTTTTTTCCTATTAAGAGCTTCCGCTGCGTGTTAGCGTTAGCCTAAATGAACTATTCCACGCGAAGACGAAGTTACGGGCAGAGGCTTGTACTGTATATCGCTATTATTACTAATAAATAGTTGTGTAAAAACAATAATATTTTCTGTGTTCGACCTAAAATAATTTATCATCCAACATTGTTATAGTATAAAATAGGTTTCCTCGAATTCTAATCACATATAAAGTCTGTTAAATCCTTTTAGAACGCAAATTAAGCTTAACCATTTTTCCTAACGCAGTATTTCCACGAGCAGAACAAGCTTCAAAAATCCATTAGAATTTAACTTGTTTCTAATTTCTTAATAAAAAAAAACGATGTTGTAACATTCTGCACTGGTGATCCGCTTCTATTGGCCTTAGTGTGATGAGATCGATAGTATTTTTCGATAAATTAGCTATTTAACACTGAAAGAATTTTTCAAATCGGACCAGTAGTTCCTGAGATTGTCGCGTTTAACCAAACAAACAAATCCTCCAGCTTTATAATATTAGTATATATAGGCAGAGAGAAAACAGTTGAATAGATTTACCGCCTGATTGTCAACGGAATTATTAAATTACTTTTTTTGTTTTGTAACTATTGAAGAGATTAAGCATTATCTAACAATAAAAAAATGAAAGCAGTTCGTTTATTTTCCCTACGATTGAAGCCTCGAAGTCTTTATTTATAAGTCTCATTCACGATACATGGTTCCTTACGTCTACAATTGCACAGTATTTATACACTCTTTATATTAAAAAAAAAAGAATTATAATCGAACTTCGACCACTGAATGGTCACTAGTCGGAGTAAATCAACTACATTCTCGAACACATTTCAAAGCTTATATAATAAGATCTGGTTACAAAGGTAATAATTTTTAAACGAGAATGAAAAGTTTGTTGCCAAGCCTAGTATTATTGGCGAAACAAAACTCTTAGATTTCTCTATTTCGATAATAAAAAGAATAGGGCAGGATCAAACAAAAGACCATACTTGAGATATCCAAGTAGTAGTCGTTCAACAAATCGGCGCTAACATTGAATTATCGAATTAATCGAATTTATGACAATTAAAACATAACTGCCTATAATTAAATTAAACAACTGAAGAATACTTAAACATATGGTATTTTATTGGAATTTAAAAAAAATTAGGGTACGCGGTAGTTTTTTATATACAAAAATCTTCCCATAAGTGTAACACTTCAGTACAATAATTACAAACACTATACTTTATGACAAAATTACGTAAATTTAAAGTCAGTTAAGAATTGATTAAGCGTGAATACACAACATTAACCACATAGTATATTATATTTGTATATTATACTAGTGACCCGCCCCTGCTTCGCATTTACAACGTATGCAATGTGTTTAATTGGATAAGGAATAATACTGTATTCTATAAAATAGTTCGGTAAATAACACAATTATTTTTGTAAAAAGATAAAAGTGGTTACTGTGGGTTTTCCTTTAGATAAATATATACCATCGCGAATTTTTTTATAGATCTCTTTAAGATATATAATTCCGTAGTACATTAATTTTATCTATCTCGTAAGGTTTAGCCAGCGTTTGTGATTTAAGCGCACAAAATTATGGTTATCACGACATCACGTTACAAATCTTTGAATTTTTCGTCTTTTCTGTACTATAATATGTATATATTATACACATCACCTTTCCTCTTGAATCACTCTATCTATTGTTGAAAACTATATTAAAATCCGTTAAATAGTTTAAAAGATCTAACGGAACAGACAGCGGAAGCGACTTTATTTTACGCTATGTACAGATTTAAGAAACATCTTTTTCTTTTATTTACTTCAGAATCCTTGGTCCGACTCACACTAATCTTTTTTATTATTTGACGCTTAAATATAGAGTTTGCACTATAATCATATCATTTTTATTATCTGCATTTCTTAACGTCTTTACGATAGGACAAAATTATAAAAAAGTGGGCATTTGCTTATGTACTTATGATATACATACTACTAACTAGATACTAGATACTATAGATAACTAGATACTACATACTAGAGAACTTGCATTAACCCGATGCACCGATGCATCAACATTATATTATCTAAAGATTTTTCTCACTTTTGTTAAAAAGTACATATTTCTTGTACGAGTATCGCTCAATAATTTATTTTTAAACATTTTTATTTTTTACAACGATTTATAAAAATTATAACATATAGCCATTCAACATGTACACCCGTATAGCTGTTTAAAGATCGGAGAGACAACGTATAAAGCGATTCGAATAAATCAAATCAAAAATACTTTATTCAGTTCAGGTACTAATGAGGCGCCTATGAACGTCAAAACTACCACCGGTTCGGACAAACAACCTCGTCATCGAGAAGAACCGGCAAGAAACTCGATCGGGTACATCTTTTTAATATATTTCCTATACATTACACTCGTTTTTAATGGATACACAGAGAGGAGTC
>MU160461.1:49971-68674 GCA_015888305.1 Antheraea pernyi | reverse complement strand
CTTTCCCTTATCTCACCACTCTCTTAAACGTAGCATATACACCTTTCATATACATATAATTATTTATTAATATATGGGAAGAAAGCAAGAAAGAAATAATTTGGGTTGAACAGCCATATAATTAAATCAAATTAAACAAACAAATTAAACAAAAAAATTAAATACATGTGCATAAAGAAAAAAAATGTCCAACAACTGGCAAACCCATTCAAGAAATATATGCTGTACAGCAGTGCTGTAGCGCTGATTTTCGATGGGAACCCATATGACAAACAGATGTTCAGTCGGTCAAACTCATTTTACAAAATTAAAAGAACAAACCTATAAGTATAAGCACTAACACATACACACATAACAGATCATTGATAATCACATTAAATAAGTTAGACACAGCTACTGTAACTACAAATTCAAGACCAAATCTGTCTGCATCAAAACCTTAATCAAACAAATATAAATTTAGAAGAACAAATACACACTAATAAACATAGCTTAAAATAGATAGGACTAATAAAATAAAAACCGAAATTATGGCGGATGAAAAATCCAGGAAACCACATCTGGATTTAATGGAGCATGTGGTGCAAATTGCAAAATGAAAAGAAGTAAATAAAAGACCAGGCAAATACATACATCAAAAAGTCTAAGCAACATGCGTGATATTACAAATTTTACCATTTATATTAATTAATTTCTAAGTATTTACTCAAACAAAGTGCGTAGGTAAGTAAACTTTTTTGTTATTGATGACATACTGGCTGGTTGTAAAAAAATTGATTATGTTTTGTTTTTTCATAAAATTCAAATGACTGCGAATTTGTTTGAATTTAAGTGCGTTTTAATTGCTACGTTTAGTCTTGATTTTATAATTTTACAAACCGTTTAAATAACGTTAGCGACAAAATTGAATTGTTAGATATTCTTTACGTCATGAAGCGACGTCATTTGATGGCAGATGAAATGCAAAGAGCTGTAGGGATGTTGCAAGCGGGAAGTAATCAATCAATAACAAAAAAGTTTACTTACCTACGCACTTTGTTTGAGTAAATACTTAGAAATTAATTAATATAAATGGTAAAATTTGTAATATCACGCATGTTGCTTAGACTTTTTTGATGTGTGTATAATAAAGATTCACAGTTTAAAGATTTCAATTGAACTATTGGAAAATCTTATATAATATACTTATATTGGGTATACGGGGTGTAAGGGGTATCTAATAACATCATAAGACTTGAGATACCCAAGCCAACGTCACCTGCACGTGGTGGGACGCATTTAAATGAATTTTGGCACATAATTCGATTATGTCGTGGAATAAGTTTTTTATTAGCACGGCAGAATTACTGCACTACGCCTGATGGTAAGCACAGTACAATCCAAAAACAATGGCGACCACCGAGAGAGAAACTATCCATCGCCGGTCGCCGCTATCTGTGCTTACCATCAGGCGTAGTGCAGTAATTCTGCCGTGCTAATAAAAAACTTATTCCACGACATAATCGAATTATGTGCCAAAATTCATTTAAATGCGTCCAGTCCAATGAGCGTGATTATTGAACAAACGTTGGAATAATAGTTATTTAATAATTTACTGGTACTTGCCTTCATTTGAACGTGTTTTTGAATAGATATATAAATTATCAATTTCATAATATAATCGACTTCTATGCCACATTTTATTCAAATACGTCCAGCATCTAGAAAAAACATTCAAAGAAACGTACATTTACATTTAATATAAATACCTATATGTATCTATTAGATATTAAAAAAATGTTTTTCGTAGCTCTCATCTATGTGAATAAATGTCAGTTAGTCATTGATGAATTAGTTAAAAAGTTACACGTGTGTTATTTACACAGTATATTGTTATACTGTTCGGGAACAGCTTTAAAAAAATACTCAAGACGTTATCGAAATATGTAAGGTTTATAATAAATAGTTATATAAATAAAATAAGAATAATAAGATTGGTTTGGTTACAATACCATTATTTACATTTACAGTTACAGTAGTTACATTTAGTTACATACCATTGGTTACAATAAACAAAAACAAATATTTATCCAACTCCTAAGTAATTTTATAAATGCGATGGTAAATTTGATTGCTACGTTTCCAGTGTTAATTATTGAACTGATTATTATGAAACTTTCATATATCTACACACATTTCATATAGGTACGTTGTCAGGAATATACAAAGGACAAAGTGTAACATTGAACCAGAAAAAAATATAGTTTATTACGTAATATGTATTTGTGCTCATTTGTAGCGTATTAAAGAGATCGTCATGGAAGATGTAAACAATGATTTCATGGCAACAAACATATCAACGAATTTCCTCAAGATGGAAAGAAATTATGAACGACTTGTACGAAAATCATAAAACATACGACCGCCACTGACAATTAATAACCTAAAGTCAACTTTATTTGATCGGAATAACGTCTAATAATAAAATACGGACTAAGAATGGTAGGTAATACCCAATATGGTGTTGTAAGTGACGTAACAAATGTACTCTCAGTGTTACTGCCATCATAACATGCCCCTCGGGCGTGTCTATACGACATCCATAATATAGGCAAACGCCTGCCCTCCATTAATTTTTCATATTTCGTCGACCCTTCGCAGCCGGATATAAGCCTTTCATAGCTATAACACATATATTAGTGTTAAATTAAGCATCTTTATGTTTTTGTTATACACGACAAAAGGTCAGTTGCTTATTCTTTTATTTAATTTGTTTATAGAGTCATTTCACAACCCATAATTATTATTATTTGTGATCAAATAATGAATTATTTATTGAAACGAGCGGTGGTCGTTCGATAGTCGAAATTCGATCATAATACATTAGAAATAAAATAAAATAAAAAACCGACCTATTTTCAAAAATATATTGGTATCACTAAAGCTCGTAAGTAGCTATTAAACAAAAAAGAAAGAATGAAGAAAATCAGCTGAGAAATAGAGGAAGGGCATGTTCTTAACCGTTTCCCCACTGCTGATTTATAAAACAGCAGCTGCGTTTAAGAGTCAGTTCTCTCTAGGTTTAGTACGAGTGTGTTACAGCCTTAAGCCTCATTATCATTTAAAATTAAGTATGATCAAATACTAAACCGAATGATCAGTAAAAAGCTATAACTAGCCTTCAATATCCCGTGTCCGTAAAGCCTAAGTCTTTGAAAAAGCTTCGCTTTAAATTTAATTTAATTGTAATAACGGTTTCTATTTTAATAAGGAAATACGCCTTTGTGTTATTTTACCATCACTATTGTTTTTATGTTTGAAATGAAAACTTTTCTAACCGCATTTAGCAATCTTAGGAAAGAGAAAAACTTATGTATTCGCATCACCGATAACCTTGACATGCTGGTGACGTATTACGCTTGCGTCAGACTAGTGATACGTAGTGTAGCGACTTGTGTACATGTAATATTGACATTTTGCATTGACCTTATGCAACCCATAATAATTTCTTAATTAAAAAACTGTATAAAGATGTATATAATTATTGATTCTAGTGTCATTAGATGTCAAAACCAAATTAATGATTAAAGACTCGAAAAGAACACAATTTTTCCATTGTTTTAAGTTTTCAGTTCCCTCGCCAGTCCTTATGACTGCCTCCATATTTTTTTATTTAATTTATTTAGGTAGTAATCAAGCCATGCTTAAATATGTTTTTTTAGGTTTAGAGCACAATTATTTGAAAGTATAACTTGTTATAAATTTTTATCAGTTGTTGAGCAGTTTACTGTTTTGTAATAATAACATGATAATGAAATGAATATTAGTTATCGCGACTTTGAGCGTAAACAACGTGAAGTGCTCTTCCTTTCACACTTATCAGTTCTTACATACGCTTGCCTGTTAGCACGTTGCTTTGCCAGCCATCCAAATCATTATCAATCATGATAAGGTACAACTAAAATCAACAGCCAATTAACATTGTCTTCAACAATTTGTTATCCATTGCTTAAGAATAATATATATTATTAGCTATTGTAATAATAACCACAACCTTATGTTAAAAACACATGCGAGCCAAACTAAAATTTCTTAATCATGTTTCAAGATATTATTATAAACCTAAGTACCCACAGAGAACACAAAGAGGCATTTATAATGAAAATAAAAAAATGGACAAAAAAGAAACAACAAAAGGAATCCGTTTCTTTTGAATATTAAATCGAGTTGTGAAATGAAAGCCTCCCGCTCGTCCTATTTCCGGCGTTATACAAAAACTTGTGTTTAGCAACCCTCCTTTAACGTTGCGAAAACCGGTGTATCATTTTATAACTTTTAATTACTGCCTTACAATGAGTTCTGACACTTGCGGGTTTTCAATTTGTACCTTTTTCAGAATAACACACACGTCGTGAACGCGTAACATCGTGCGTCATTGTTTTGTATACATTTCCCTGCTCATTTATTGTTTACATATATTTATAATTGAACAACCAGTGCGTAAGGCTTCATTATCATTAAGCATTTTTTTAGCAGTAAAATTGATTCATATGCCGTCACGGCAAATAGCATGACGCCCTATAATGCCGTCACGTTTCCACAATGCCACCATTTTCGATTCCCTTATTCGTGCCCACCCGTATACTATAGCTTCGTTGTTCTGTGCGAGCTGAATACTATTTCCATCCGTATTATTTATATCTATACTTGAGGCGTTTTCAATTATATAGTCTGATATTCACTTCAATGTTTCTGTTCTTCAATTCGTTATTCAAGTCTGTTGGGAGTCTAGCGCTAGTTTTTTTTTTTTTTTTTATATAATGTAACACGACAAACTGTCGACACTATACAATATGGTAAGTACAGAACCCAAAAACGATGACAAAGAAGAGTTCTAGTATGCATGGATAAATTTTGTTATATGTCGACCTGCAAGCCCATCGACAGATACACTGACCAAAACGAAAACACGACAAACTAAATGAGGATAATGGTGGTAGAGCCACACTGAAACTATTACTGGTTTCAGCATGAATGGGTCGGCTCGCCCGGGGTAGTACCACCTTCTCATAGAAAACCAGCGTGAAGTAACAGTCCTTGCATTGTTGCATTTCGTTCGGTCAGTGAGAGCGCCAGAGGCCCACCTCCCCTCCCCTCTCCTCTCTCCTCTCCCTCCCCCTCCCCTAACCCTTCCCCCGAAGGGTGGCAACGCACTTGTGACTCTTCTGGTGTTGTTAGTGTCCATGGATGGTGGTGATCACTTAACATCAGGTGACCCAACTGTTCGTTTGCCACCTATGACATAAAAAAAACTATGTTGGGTTTATTAGTATGTCCATAGTGGTCAAGACCTAATCAGGTATAAATACGTAGCATCCTTTTCGTGTACCTATCAATTTAGTAAGGTTTAACTGACTGCCTGGAATATAATATCCTGATTCTAGTTTTTTATTTTATTTATTGTAACACGGCAAAGTTACCGCACTATGCCTGACGGTAAGCACAGTACAATCCAAAAATAATGGCGACCACCGAGTGACACACTATCCATCGGCGGTCGCCGTTGTCATGCCGGCCTGCGAAAAGCTGAATATGCACAAGCTGATCACGAAACGCGACCCACAGAAGCAAAAAAGCCAGAAGTTAGACAAAATTATCTTCCTACCATCTTGAATTGAACTGCTAGAGTGAATTGAATTCCCTTCGGAGGTGGACCGGAGCGACCTCTGCTTCCGATGTGGGCAGCCGGGCCACAAGGCAGCGGCTTGTACAGATACGACGCTGCATTGCGCTTTCTGTGCTGCCGCTGGAAGGAATGCTGAGCATTTCATGGAGGACGTGACCTGTAGGCCGCCTCCCGTGAAATGTCGCTTGCTTCCTCCAGCGACACGCCCTCCTCAGAGGTGTAGACGTTGGGTGGACGTGGGGAGGTTCGCCTCCTACGTTCGTCCTTAAGCCAGACCAAGGGGGGATGGGTCGGGGGGCCCGTCTTTCCATTGCACTGGTTCGGCCGTCTGGGAGACAGTCTACGCGTGCCAGGCTGTCTCTCTTTAGCGGGAGGCCCAAGATCTTCTTTCTGGGCCGGCCGTCTGGGCGACATGCGGATTGCTTCGTCATCCCTTGTCCCCCATCATGGCGGTTGCGGGCACCCATGGGGTTTTAGTCCGTGCGAGTCGGATATAACCCACTCTCTCCCCCGGGAGGGTGGTGTATCGAGTAGGATTTCCCCATGTAAAAAAAAGATTGAATTGAATTGAACTTTAGAACAATGTCACTATAATAACTGAATTCGAATAGTTCATGAGCAGTACTATTTTCCTATAGAAGTAGGTTTGAGGATAGTGCATCCGCAATAAAATCTTGGATAAGTTCTACCCTTCCTAATTAATGTAAGCGTATTTGTGGAAAAATCAGCTTTTTATCTGATACTAGCTTTTGCCCTCAGCTTCTCTCGTATTAAGATATATTTTTGCGTACTCATGTAACGCATGTAACGTAGTTAAAGCGTGAAATCATAATAAATAAAGTAAACTAACTTAAAAGTAATTTCATCATTAAGCTCGAAACCACTAAATAATTTAATTAAGGCTAGTATGCAGCACTAGCAAATGCACAAAGTTCAGCTTCAATTGTTTTAGTATGTATTGAACCAAAATGCGTTCTCATTTTAAGTAGGTAGGTGGTAGAGCCACGCTGAAGCTACTGCTACTGGTTTCAGCATGAATGGGTCGGGTCGCCCGGGCTAGTACCTCCCTCTCACAGAAAACCGACGTGAAGTAACAGTGCTTGCATTGTTACGTTTCGTTCGGTCAGTGAGAACGCCCTCCCCTACCCTCGCCCCCTTTCCCCCATACACAGGCTGGCAACGCACTTGCGACTCCCCTGGTGTTGCTAGTGTCTATGGACGGTGGTGATCACTTAACATCAGGTGTTCGTTTGCCTGCTTTTGTTATAAAAAAAAAAATAAAAAAAAAATTTAATCAGAAGCCATTAGAGAAAGGCAAAAATATAATATCGCCAAACTGTTATTTGATACTTTTTATTGTAGTAATGAACGACGGAAAGGGTTCATGTTGTGGGGAATCTCAGCGGGGTAGCAACCTCATGGGCGTTGGATCCCAAAATAATTTGTATTAATTGTGTTAGATTTATAATTGATACAAACATAAATGTCAAGAGTAATTACTTTGTTCTAATATTTCTCGTTTATAAATAACAGTTATGTCTTAAATTGGAATATATATTTGGAACTATTAATAACGACGATGGATTCGTCACATGTATTTACATTTATTATTACAGTATCTATTAATATATAGATATACGTCAAACGTATATAATATATAACGTATATAATACTAACGTATAACGTATATAATATATACGTCAAACGGGTTTTAGTTTCAAAAGGATATTATAGAGTGGATCAGTATGTGAACGATAGTGATGTCTGGTATTGACTACTCTCTGTGCATCCACTAAAAGTTATTGTATGATGTATTGGAAATATATGTTAAAAAAATGTACCCGATCGAGTTTCTTGCCGGTTCTTCTCGATGACTGGGTTGTTTTCCGAACCGGTGGTAGTCTTTGACGTTCATAAGTGGCTTATTAGGGCCTAAACTGAATAAAGTATTTTTGATTTGATTTGATTTATATCATGCTGTATATCCCTGCTGGGATTGACAAAAATATTTTTATATCTTTACCTTTACCGCTTTTTTTCAGACTCATTAAGTTATTTACATACTATAATAGTATGAAGTACACATGAATTTTGTTTACCTAGATATATAAAAGAAGGACAGTGTTTTTCAGATGTATGTTACTTCTTTGACACGCTCTTTAGCTTACACGGTTTGATAGATTTTAACACATATGGTTTGGTAAGGTGTCAACTATTGACGCCTCTCTCTGTGCATCCACCAAAAACGAATGTAAATTTATACGAGTATGTTATGTTATGATAATAAAAAAATATGTTATGTATTATGAAAAGATAAACCAGATCGAGTTTCTTGCCGGTTCTTCTCGATGACTGGGTTGTTTTCCGAACCAGTGGTAGCTTTGACGTTCATAAGTGCTTTCTCAGGGCCAAATTTGAATTTGAATATTTTCATTTTGACTATGGGAATGACATAGGCTGTATAATATTTAATTATGATGATTGTCAATCAAGAAGCGAGGAGATATTAATATGGGTTTTTTACTTACGAATACTCAATTGATCAACCCGTTCATCAATGGAAACTCCGAAATGTGTCGATATTTTTTCAATTCAGTTTTTTGCTTTTCTTTACAAACTAACCTATTTTCTTTTTAAATATCATAGGAGGCATACGAACAGATGGGTCACCTGATGTTAAGTGATCACCACCGTTCATAGACACTTGTAACACCAGAGGAGTCGCAAATGCGTTACCAGCCTGTGTTTGGGGGAGGGGAGGGGGAGGAGGGTGGGGAGGAGGGGGAGAGGGGGAAGGGAAGTGGGCCTCCGGAACAATGTAAGCACTGTTACTTCACGTCGGTTCTCTGTGGGTCGGGTGGTACTACCCCGGGCGAGCCTACCCATTCATGCTGAAACCAGTAATAGCTTCAGCGTGGCTCTAAGTAAGTTCTAAGTTAATGCTTCTAAAAATGTACATATTTGTACTAAATATAATTTACAAATATGTAATGAATAATATCAGATTGTAAGACCTTACGTTATATGCGGAAGACCTCTTCCCAAAATAAAGTACGGGCATAGTCACCCCAACCCAAGACGTGTAGTGGATTTTAAACCCAGGGAAAACAGTTCTTATTTTTCCATATAATTACTCTTGTTATATTAACAATATTTTACATCGCCTTGTGATGTTTTTCTTCATATTCAGATAATTTATTTCAGTATTTAAATGGAGGCGTATACAGAGAAAATTTGTCGTTACAGGTTAGAGTTCGTTTCTGCGGATTTAATATAGTTTATGTAGATAAAGAAAAACAAACTTTTTTTTTATTAAACCTTTCTTTAAATGACTAAGCAGTTTTATTTTGTTTTTGTTCGTTTTTGACAGGAAATAACAAATAAGCGAATTAATCAAAGAGTAGCATCAATGAGAACAATATACGGTTAAATCGGCTTTACATCGACAATAACCCCATTCGAATAAAGCTTCAGGGCATTAACACCCAATAGTGCAATCAACGAGTAATTTATGTACGCGTTGAAACATAAAGTCGGTATTAACTGAAATATACATATAGATGAAGTATTTATATAATGAACTGAAACATAATTCATAATTAAAATAATAGAATAGGCTTACAGGGATAAAAAAAAGGATAATTAAGAACGTAACATTAATTTTTAAATAACCAACTTAAAAAAAACTGAAACAATCCTAATCAATAACACTGGTACTAACTTTTACCTTTCCTTTAATGTTGATTCACAAGCGTTTAAATTCACATTTAAATATTATAATAATCATTGTTACTCTAACGTTTAAGTCAGAAATAAGTATATTTTATACGTTAAAAACAAACAACCCTATAAATTATACAAAGCTAGCCAAAGGTTTACACTTAAAAGGAGTATCTTCGTTCTTTATAACCCTGTAGAAATAGTTTCTACATGAAGCTCGAAATAAATTAGTAGTTTCATTATAGCAATGGATTTCATAAATTTAACAACAAAAATTAACAATTGTATAACTCAATCTAAAGCTAAAAGAAACAACGGTTTTTAACACCACTTCACTAACGTATATCTTTTCCTTTCTAGAAGTAGTACAATTTTAGGGGTGTCAAATAACATCTAAGACTTGAAACATCCAAGCCAACCTCACCTGCACGTGGTGCACCCTGCTGAATAACGAACGAGGCAATGGCGAAAGCGGGGTGGTGGGGTTTTACAGCCTGACTGGGTCGCAACCACCATGTATATGGTGAAAAAGCCCGTCATAGTGATTCGCTTTTGCGGGTCGTGTTTCGGGATCAGCCTGTGCATATCCAGCTGTTCGCAGGCCGGCATGACAGCGGCGACCGACGATGGATAGTGTGTCGCCATTGTTTTTGGATTGTACTGTGCTTACCATCGGGCACAGTGCAGTCATTTTGCCGTGCTACTCTCTGACCGTTCTTGTAGATGTTTTACTCATCCTGACCTATGTCTTCAGAATGTAATGCCAGCTATAACTTTAAATTTTAACAATTTATCAAATTTTTAATTTCAATTAAATTAATAATATCCCTCCAACCGCATATTTCAATCACTAAACCATTTTAGGAACTATTAAATTAATAATTACACGTCTGTACGAACAGCTTCATTAATACATAATTAATCACGCCACCTACCTATTCGATGTTGTTTTATGTAAATGTACATCCTCGCAGTACTGTAATTAAAATGAACATATGATATAATGGAATGGCAATTTCATATACATTATTGAAATCAGTTTTATTTAGTTTTGTATAGAAATACCATTATTAAATGCACAAATAGTCATTTCACATTAATAACTATGACTAAATATAACAG
Source organism: Antheraea pernyi (assembly GCA_015888305.1). Classification (NCBI taxonomy): domain Eukaryota; kingdom Metazoa; phylum Arthropoda; class Insecta; order Lepidoptera; family Saturniidae; genus Antheraea; species Antheraea pernyi. The sequence continues at coordinate 58,167 of MU160461.1, read as the reverse complement.
AACCCTTTTAAAATACTTAACTAAAAATATCAGGAAACTACTGAACGTATCAGTACATGACTATCACCATTTATTGCCAAATCTATTGGAAATGGTTCTGGGCTACTTAATTTTTGGATTCGATTAACCCATTGCCACATCTTTATTGCTCAAAAAAGAGGACGAAAATCAGTTCTTATATGAACATATATATTCGGATAAAATTAAACATCCTTTACAACAGGTTTCTCAAGCAAACCTAATATGAGGCTTTCCAGAACGCTTGAAACTTTAGCGGCGTTCCCCACAGTGCTAAACTTCAGGAACCGCAGTAAACAGCACTCTAACTTAGTTATTACCGCATTTGAAAATTAATATTTAAATCACCCAGAAACGGTATGCTTCCATTGTTTTGTAATATGCAAAAATGTATAAATTACACTTCATACAGATTGCGATAATGATTGTATATCAATGACAAGTAACGCTGTTGTATTATTTTACAATAGTTGTTGTTAAATCGTTGTCCGTTATTCTGCTGTTTGTAATTTGTTACAATTGCGTAATAAAAAAATGTATATTCGATTTTTAAATCATAATTTATATTACTTTCAATGTTTTAACATTTATTTTTCTATTATAGTTTTCATGTTGTATATTTTTATAATAGTATATTACTATTACTGAGAAAACTCTGAAACCACGAATCCTGAAAAAAAAAACAGAAAATGCAGTCCTCGGGAATAGTTTAAAGTTGGCTAGTTATCTGTTACATAAAAATGGCAATATAGCAAGAAAACCATAATCTTGAAGAACTTCGTTTTTAACCGGAACGAAAAATTGTAAGGCTAAAAGAGCCCATCAGGCTTCGTAACTAAATAATAATAATCATAAATACAGTGGTACAACAAAATAATCCCAAGGAGGGTTGATGTCAGGCAGGCGGCTGATCGTAAAAATTAAGCCAAATCATATACCACAACATGACAAACATGTTGTACCGACCCTACTTATGTGGGATAAGGATAAGAAGAAGAAGAAGTTCTAACAACAGAATTTTCCAGGAAATTTTCGAAGCATCTCAGAATCTATATTCCTTGGTATTATTTTTTATCCTTATGCACAATAACCGATCTATATTACACAAAATACCACCGATATTACAAAACATAGAGTCAAATAACACAAGATTAGGAACATAATAGAAAAGCCACTATTTGAGAGATTAAGATCATACTAGTGGGCGGCCAGTGGTCGACATTCGACCATATTTCATTGATTTTTTAAAGGGATAATTATAATAATATTTGTATGTTATAATATCATTGTTGAATGTAGAATTAAAAAGAGTATTTGGAACGTAAGAGTAAAATAATACATACAGTCGAGCATTGCAACCTCCTTCACAACCTTTTTTGAAATCCTTTATTGACAGATGTCAAAATATCTTTTTTATTTACATGTGTGTATATGTTGTGTAAAATTGAAGCATTAGTGTGAGTAATGCATATTTTAATTAATTTAATGTACTTCTAATGCATTTTATGTAAAATAAATAGCTTTCTGCACTTCTCCTCCATATAAACTTTAACTATGCCAAATTTCACGTTCATCCGTTCGCCCAATTCCGTTAAAAAGGGATACAAAGTTTAGGCTTCACGTATTCATATATAGATATCACATATACTCGTAACTTATTTAGCAATAATCTATACTCTGAACAACTGTTTGACCGCAGACAAATATTTATATGATTGACAGTCAGTATGAAAGCGAATAATGAATATTTTATTTCATTTCATTTAATGCATATTATAACTAAAGATACATTACCTACATGATATTTTAACAAAACAACGCACACATATAATGTTGCTTAGATACGGGCAGATTGACGGGGCGGTGGTCAAAAATTAGATAACTAGCCAAGATTTAACAAGACACTATCGAAGCGCTTATGATGTATCTATACAGTTAAAATATCATTGATTAAATGTCTTTGTAACATAAATGTTACATTTTTGAACTCTTCATCATATGAACTTTAATTATACCATCTCCTACTCCTTCGTGCGAAAAATAACAGTGAGTACAAAGTTTTTAATTCCTATGTCAGATTGTTACACTAACAGATTTAACAATTTACTTCAACTATGACGTTTTAGTTCCATAGCTTTAATTGTATTTGTTACTTATGGGGTGTACACGTTTAAACTATCGCGTGATTATGTTGCCTACTGGTGCAAAACTACTTAACTCCTTTGAGGAAGGAAACATAATACGATTCTAGCAGAGCTCTTGAAACTTTCGCTGCTTCATACACGAACATATAATAGCTAACCTCACTTTATACTTGAAGCCCAACATTTATGACTTGTACAAAATAGTTGAAGCAAATTAGGTGTACGGTGAAGTATTAGTGCTATCGTTAATTTATTTTTTGTATGTTCTCGTAATATCAATACTTTTACAATATAACCTTACAACACTTAACAAGACGAAAATATTTACTGCATAATAAATGCGGCGGGATCGCAGACGTAGATATTATAGTTACGACCTTTAAAAAGAAACTGCTTTCAGACACTAAGGCGATATCTGGACCATTCTAGAGTATTGTCCAAACATCTCAATTAAACTCGTTGAACAAATAAAGCCGTACGGTGACTCATCGATGCGTGGAAAGAACACAGCGTTTTATTAGCATAAGCACACCACAGAATGGCCGAGGTCATTTATAATTTAAATATCGAAGCAGAAGAAAAAGCGAATCTAAAAGCAGACTAGAACTTCAGAATAGTAAGAATAAAATGTAAGCCTAAATGTATAATAGATTGTTTCACTTTTTTATTTGTTCTCACTATTTTTTTCAACACAAACGTAATTTTGATTACCCTCCAGCGTATTATTATATGTAATACGAACTTATAGAGGATTCTATCGTTCTATTTAATAAACTGAAAACAAGTAATGTACTTGTCTCACGTCACAAGTCTTGTTTAATTAATCCTCGCACCTATCCAGGTTAGGATTTTCTTATTACTTTACATAAGGACAGAACTCGGTGATTCGTTGTACATTTCTTCTACTTCTGTTATGTAACACTGATTATTGGTGACTACTACTATACCTATTTATTTTAAGCAGTACATACAAATATATGTACTTATCATCATGATTCTCATTTCTTGATTAGTTTCTCCTACCACAATATCATAAATTTCATTCTATATTTATACAAATAAATCTATAAGCAATATTATTCAAAAATCATCCTACATTTCAGCTTTTATTTACAGATAAATAATAATCTCTCACCAACCATTCTTAACCTAATTCTAATTAATAGGAGTACTTGAAGCTTTAGGACGTGATATAATTTTTTTTTTATTGTACCACGGCAAAATGACTCCACTATGCCTGATGGTAAGCACAGTACAATCTAAAAACAATGGCGACCACCGAGTGACACACTATTCATCGCCGGTCACCGCTGTCATGCTGGCCTGCGAAAAGCAGGATATGTATAGGCTGATCCCGAAACGCGACCCGCAGAAGCGAATCAATATGACGGGCTTTTTCGCCATATACATGATGGTTGCGACCCAGTCAGGCTGTAAAACCCTACCACCCCGCTTTCGCCATTGCCTCGTTCGTTATTCAGCAGGGTGCACCACGTGCAGGTGAGGTTGGCTTGGGAATCTCGAGTCTTATGATGTTATTCGACACCCCTAGCACCACGTGCAGGTGAGGTTGGCTTGGGAATCTCGAGTCTTATAATGTTATTCGACACCCCTAAAAGTACGACACGTAAACGTACGTAAAAATGGAAACGAATAGTTAATAATTACACTTATTAAAATTTACATTATCGCTTTTCAGTCGAAGAACTGTTAATTTCAATATTAATATTGTTGAGATGTAGAAATACAACAGTCGTTCTACAAAGTGGCAATTAACGTCGAGCACGGATTTATTTTATTTACAACGATTAATAATGAAGTAGATTCAAAGCGGTTGAAACGTGACTGTCATGCTACGATTAGGTCCTTTCGCTTTTCACTGTAATTTTGTAATGGTTTTTACAGTACAACAGTTTTAAATTCTTATCACCTCACATAACACGAAGCACGTTTTATTCATTCGATGTTATTAGAAAGTAATGCAAATAATTTCATCAGAACTTTTTCATATTTGTTCTTTGTGGCTACGATTTCATAAAATCTTACATCGCTTTTATATAAATACATTTTTACATTTTACATTTTATATACATATATTACATACCGTTTCCACTTTTATTTTCAATTGAAAGTGAAATCACCAGACGGTCATTGACACTGAATTAACATAGAAGCGTAGAGGATTGCGTATATTTTTTTGTATTTTTCTAGATAATTAGGTCAAATATTAAGCACCTATTTTTTAATTGATTTAGAGCTAGAATCGAGTGCAGACTATCCTCCATAAATATTGCTACTGTCTAAACTTTCAGCCTGTATAAACATAATGACAGAGGTCTGTCGTTGTGCGTTCATCACTCAATAACTACTGGATAGATTTAGGTCAAACTTTGTAGGATTACTTTTTAGATACTTAATTAATCCTTGTCTACAGCGAAAAATTATCACGATATTTTCATTTAATATTATACCGCTGTTATTAAAGTTTTAAGAATTTACAAGATTTTATTAGCACTACGTTTTCAGCGATGTGTGAAGTGGGGCTAGCAGAGCTTTCAATTTTTTTTAAATGTTTTTCCTCTATACATGCAATATAATGTTAATAGAAAATAAAATTACGGAGGCGGAATAATAAACTTTTGCAAAATATGTTTATCTATAACAGAGAAATTGAAATAAAAAAAAATACACAAAATTGACAAGGAGTTTCAGTGTTTAAAAATGTGTTCATTAAATATAGTGTACGGATTTCAAAAATAAAACCAAACCTTTTTAGCTTAATATCAAACGTATCGAATGATCAATTGACTTCGCCTTGAAATTCCTCCGAATTCAGTTCCATTCTATCGGATTTCATTGAATATAACACAACGTCTGAAAGGTAAATTTTATTATTCTACCGCAAAATCTAATTTCAGTGAGCAAGTTAAGTTATATCTATCTAACATTTTAGAGCGTAGAATGTACAAGTCTGTTAGAGTTACATTACGAATGTCTTCTGTTTTTTTATGTACTTATTATTGAAAATCTGTTTGCTTGCCACTACTATTATAGAAGTTCAGTATCGGATACGTTATCTCTAAAGAACAAATCATTGTCTTCTTTAAATTACGGGTATAATAAAATTTAAATGTTTGTATGTAATGTCAAAATAACAACTTTTTACTAAATAGATAAGAAAGTATATACGCAAATCATAACAAAAGACTGATTTTTATAATTTTTATCTATTTGCTTGTTCCGAATAATCTCCAAGACGGTAAAACACATTATGAATGGATTTTCACTGGCAGATAGCTGAAGGTACAGTGAATAAATAGCTCAGGCTACTTTTAGCACCTGCGACTACGTCCGTATGGAATGGAATTTTCACAGGACTTTCACTGGCAAATAGCTGATATTATAAGGAGTAAATTCTATATTATTTTATTTTAAACTAGCTGCTACCCTCGACGTCGTCTATATGGAAATTAGTAAAAGTAATATTCAGCATAGATAAACACGTGAGGCTAGCACAGTTTTGGACACTACTTTGTTAGGTTATTATATTTTTGGATGGTGAAGTGTAAATGTGTTACAGTGAACTTTTTTTTTGCCAAATTGTACTCGGACTAATTCACGGATACAGAAGCTTATGAGTTGTAATATTAATATTAAAATCCAATTGATACCATCACATATAGGAGTTCTAAATAACGATTTAGTAGATAAGTTTGCAAATAGAGCCATAGTTAATGGTAAGGACGTGCTATGTAAGCCCCTGGCTACAGAGTTCTTACCCCTAGCGAGGCGTGTTGTTTTCACCATGTGGAAGGAACACATGGATAGGACTTCTGTAGACAGGGGTATTTGGTATAAAACGTTTGAAGTTAACTTATGGGAGTCTCCTTGGTTTGACCATGCTAGGCTTTCTAGACGGGAACTGACTGCAGCGTTCAGGATCCGGTCCGGTCACATGCCGCATAATAAATACCTTTTTATGATAGGGAAAAAATTGAAGCTTTGTGAAGTTTGTCAGTCTACGGATGATTTTTATCATATGCTGTGAGAATGTGGCCAAACCAAGGAATTACGTCAAAAAATGCTTTTGGAGTCCTGGAGAGAGCTTGGAGAGGTGAATATTGTATCGAGAAATCCTGTATGTAATGTGGATAGAGTATTTTATTACATTAACCCAAGCGAGTTACCTTATGAGGCTGGCATAGTCATGTAGGACGTGCTGAAACATCGATAAAAAAAAAGAAAAAAAAATCACTGGTAACTGCTGTATTAAATACAATTGATTGATATATACGTTTATATTGGGTACATATGTATGTAATTTGCATTTTATTGTCTTTTTGGTTGATTTGATAGACATTCTGTTTTACTTGCCTTATTCGTGTCTACATACTGTTACAAATAACGTAAGGTCAGTCAGTCGGGGAAACCAATTAACACTCTGTAGGCACTGCAACTATTTATACGAGCAGAACTTCGCCCATAACTACCCCATAGAAGTGCCTGCCGATCGAAGACATCTTGTTGAAGTCTCTAATTGGGTGGCGTTAATGTTAATGATCCAGCCTCGTTTAGGAAGTGTTGTAGCGGTACCGGAAGTAGATACAACTAATACACATTAAAGCTTAGCGCCACTACTTACTTATTGTCGACCTTTTCCTCTGATTGTTGAACAAGAAGCGACAATATCCGAATACCCCAACAGGAAGCTAATGTATTTCCTTTGACCGATAAATTGAAAGAACATACAAACACTAAAGGTGACAACAGGGAGTTCATCGAAGTCCGTTTAAATCATTCGAATATCATTTTAGTTAATAGAAATGGTATAAGGGTCATATTATATCATTAAAATTAATTACAAAAATAGAAATCATGACATATAACTCAGTGACCATAGCAACGAATGGGAATATTGCATTGATTTCAATGAGCGTTAAGTCAATTATAAAATTTAAGAACTGCTTACACATAGGGTTACACGAAGACTTCAGCTCTTTCTGTATGCTTAATTAGAAAATGAATTGTAAAATCCATACGTTTAACGATATATATTTTCATACCGTTCAGAAATAGAAGAAAGCGGTTGGGTGAACATGCACAGAACAACACAGACGAAGTCAAGAGTGTAAGTTAGTTATAAATAAACTGAGATGTCTCATCTTAACACTTAACGTTAACCAATTGAAGATTGTTATGTAGAAAAATAATATTGAACAACAATTAACAATAACAATAACAATTGTTAATGTTATGTTGTCACTTATTGATAGAAAAAGTCAAAAATAGAGCTGAATTAAATCATATAATTCTTTTATTACTATATTACGTAGTTACTGTCATAGAACAAAGAAATACTTCTCTTTCCTTCAAATATAGCTTTCAAAGATGTAATATTAATCACTTGAGAGCTCGAACCTTCCTTGAAAAACACTCGGATGGAAACCTTTAACTAGCAAACCGCTTTGACCTAGAAATACCTTTCAACCTCGAACCCAACCCAAACGTTTTAGCAGAAATATTACCTTCCATTCATTTAAGCCACATTCACGGCTTCCACTGGGAACTCTGAATCATGTTTAAAGCAACTCCCCGCATTAACATTCTCGACGCTGTGTAAATCCGAACAACGTCTCGCTTAATTATGAATTGTGACGAAAAATTATTCACCACACCGTTAATAGTACGATTTTTTTTCCTAGCACTATTTAAGTTCTCAATTTAACAAAATTAACCTGTCTTACTCTTAAACAGGAGGAAAAATTCTTAACTGATTTTATATAAATAAGTTTGTTTGTGACGCTTTCATGCCTTAATAACTAACCGACCATTATGAAAGTTGGGTCCACGTTCTTAGGGGTATAGAAAAGGTCATAGGAACAAAGATCTCTTATTCAGAAAATATTACTGTACTCGAATAATAGACTCCATTAACGCGAACTATTAAAATCTAGTTTTTAATATAATGGAATGAATCACGTTAATTTGTATAGTTTAATTTAATCTATACCTATAATTAAAAATGAAGTGTCTT
>MU160461.1:22258-45938 GCA_015888305.1 Antheraea pernyi | reverse complement strand
TTCATGGGGAATGTTTAGGTATAATTTGTCAAGGTTTTCATTTTATTATCCGTCTCCGTCCGTATAACGTCTTCCGAGCCCGCTAGTTATCTGCCCGTAAAAGCCCCGTGAAAGTTGGTCCAATCAATTAGGAGATAGTAGGATATTGCGGACGAAGTCTTGAGAATCAAAATAAAATAGTCTAATTTACTTCTTATAAGGTGAGTTATCTTCCAGTGAAAGTCCCGTTAAAATCAGTTCAAGCATTACGGATATTCCACTGCGTCCGAAGGCGAATAAAAAACCTAAATTACTTTTTATAAGGTCTGTTATCTATCAGTAAATACCCCGTGAAAATCGGTCCAAAGTAATGCGGACGAATAAAGTAGAATATGTCAACCGCTATAATTTCGGCTATCTGGCAGTAAAAAGTAAAATTCCCGTAAAAATAGGTCCAGCCGTTTTGGAGATTACCCGAAACAAACAAACAAACAGAGAAAATATACTAATATAAAAATATAGACAAAGTATAAAGAAAATTTTTTTTGGACATTTGTAGCCATATACATTCATCAAAAAGTTGTTATTTTAATTGTACATACACAAACTTTATTTTTATAATACGTAATAGAGAACAAATAAAAAATTAGAAATAAAATTAGTATAAACTTTTTGCATAGGAAAACAAAATAAACTTTGAAAATGTTTGCGAGAGAAACTTACCACGTTACTATGGCAACATATATAATACTAACGCTAACGAAATCTTTATTTGAATAATTTTGTTTTATGATTATGAAGACTAAGAAGATAATAATGATGGATAAAATAATGTACAACATATTATATAGAAGATTTGGCGCTTATGCCTTTATTGTAACTTGGACATGGAAGAAAATTGATTAAAGGATATATAAGAAATACCTATATTGACAACTTCAGAATTGGCTGTATGGATTAATTCCTTCGCCTGTCCTATTGGACGAATATTATTACTACTACTTACTACGTTACCATGGCAACGTATATAATAATAACGTAATCGCTCAAAAGCAAAAAAAGTGCCCGATTTTGAAACATTCTTCATTGGTGCTCTGCTTCTATTGATCTTAGCGTGATGATATATAGCCTATAGCCTTCCTCGATAAATGAACTATCTAAAACCGAAAGACTTTCTCAAATCAGACTGGTAGTTCCTGAGATCATAGCAATCAACCAAACAAACAAACAAACAAACAAACAAACAAACTCTTCAGCTTTATATATTAGTATAGATTTAATTAGGACGAAGTTGAGGGCGGTTACTACACAAATAAATTTATATCGAACGTTCGTTCGTTTCATCGTATATAACAGCCCTTTAATACGCATGGCTAGATTGTATGATGATATATCTCGAACAAATAACAACATCGACATATTTTTCATACATTTGGCTCATTCAAGAAACACTTGCTTAATAATATAACTTAATGGTATATTTTTATAAATTTATTTTTGATTCTGTCCATATAGTTCTTAATTAGAACTAGTTTATCATCTACTAATATTTAATATGTTGGTGTGCTAAATATATAAAATAAAATGCATACTCTTAGTTCTAGATTAAGCTATTAGATAACTCAATGTTACTTCAAATAAAAGTTATACCATATCCCCGGGATCTAACTGTTAACGCAGTTTCATAATTACTTTTTCTATTAAACTTTCTCGATTGTTTGAATCTAGAAACTTTATTCAACGGGTAAACTCTAGGAGCGGATTCGTGGCGTACTCGTTAAAGTTCTAAACAATTATGTTTAAGCAAAACACGTCACGTGATGTATAAAGTTTATGTTCTGTGGAGAATTCTTTCAGGTGAAATTGTGTTATGTTTTAAAAACCACCCTCTCACAGAACACCGACGTGAAGTAACAGTGCTTGCATTGTTGCGTTCCGTTCGGTCAGTGAGAGCGCCGGAGGCACACCTCCTTTTCCCCTTTCCCCTACCTCTCCCCCATACTCAGGCTGGCAACGCATTTGCGACTCCCCTGTTGTTGTTAGTCTGTATGGTCGGTGGGGATCACTTAAGATCAGGTGACTCACCTGTTCGTTTACTTCCTTTTAACATAAAAAAACGATTGATTAGTTTATTTCATTTTCAGATATAAAAATGCAGTTAGGTAAGATTAATATGCTTAATGAATTCCATACACCGCGTAACTGTTGCCAGTGATCTATACAATTTGTATGTATCATGATCATCATCAGCAGTAAGAGACCCACTGCAGGATCGTGGGCCTCTTCCCGGAGGAAGGTGTGGGCATAATCACCACGCCAGCACACGACGTATTAGTAATTTCAAACTCTGAGATATCCACAGTTCTATGCCTTCCCACATACAGTAGTACTCCAAGAACATTTCTCAGGTTCAGGTTTCCTCAGGATGTTTTCCTTCATTATCAGCTGATATAATAATTTAGAAAGGTACTTTTTAGCGTACTATGGATTCACCGTGCGGGTGACGGGTCCATCGCGTGGCAGCGAGAGAAATTCCGAGTAGTTCCCGGGGCTTGTGACACGGGTGTAGGTTTAAGGGACCCCTTTCCAATGTACAGTAACACTCACCTTAACTACTCGTCTCCCTGCCTATCCAAATCTGGTATGAACCTGTTAATGCGGATTTAGAGGCTCGTTCTAGTATAGTACTCGCTGCAGTTCTGGAAAGACCGAGGTCTTTCAGCAGGCTATAGAGAGATTTTGCTGGTATACCTCTCACTCCCACTTCAATGGCATATAGATTAACTATATAAACGTTTTTAGTTAACTCGTTTACAAAGCCGCTCGTGTTTAGGAATATTAGTTTCCCAGTAAAAGTTTGCGATTTCCGAAAAATTTGTTGGTACATATTGGAATTCAAACCTGCGGTCATTGGATTGATATTTCACCCTTCAAGCCACTAGACCACCACGACCACTTGTATGTATACGATTTTTATTTGCTTTTGTTAGCGGTCTCGCTCGCTTTAATGAAGATTTGATATACCCCTCGGGTACAGTACATTTTTTCTGAGCACGTGTGTACAATATTTCATCATGATTGGTTGAGCAGTTACGGCATGAAAACATAAACAAACAATATTACTTTCCTGTTTATAATATTAATCAGCCAATTGGAATTGGTATTGAGATATGTATTCGAAACATAGGTATATTTAATTATATTTCTCATTTTATAGAGAAAATTATAGACATTCGTTTTTTTTATATATCTCAAGAGGCAAACGAACAGGGGGTCGCCCGATGTTAAGTGATCACCACCGTCCATAGACACTTGTAACACCAGAGGAGTCGCAAGTGCGCGGCCAGCCTGTGTTGAGGGGGAGGAAGGGAAAGTGGAAGGGGAGGGGAGGTGGGTCCCCGGCGCTCTCACTGACCGAACGAAACGGAACAATGCAAGCACTGTTACTTCACGTCGGTGTTTCTGTGGGTCGGGTGGTAGTACCGCGGGCGAGCCGACTCATTCATGCTGAAATCAGTAATAGCTTCAGCGTGGCTCTACCACCTACAAAAGAAGCAAAGTCGTTACTAAGAAGCAAACCTTACGATTGTAACGAGACAAAATAATTTACATATTTCATACAACAATAACAGTTTGAATCTTTTATATACGCTTTAGCCTTTGACCACAATCTCACCTGACTTTAAATAACGATGACATCTAAGCCTGTAAACACAATAAACCTAGACAGGGGAATTGCCTCTCAAATGCAGTTGCCGAAACCTATCTATAGATGTTTGGCGGTACATTTTTAGCTTGAGAGCTACCTGTTATTATTATTATACTAAGGGGGTCTATGCAGGCCTTAGTCGTGTATCACTGCGACCAATATGATCTATTGTGATCGCCCCACATTGTTAAAACTTCCTGCCTAGTCCTAGTGCATTTATATACTGTAGGACGTTTATAGTACCAAGTTATGAAGGCTTAGCAAAAAGCCCTACCTTACATATTTTCCTTCACTGAAAGCATCACTAGACTACTTTTTTGAAACTTGATTAACGGTATTTTATATTATAAACTAGCTGTACCCGCAGCTCCGCACGCGTTTTTTAAAAATCGTATTAAAGAATTATAAAATTGTGAGACTATGTACAATTATACAAAATGTTCTTTAAAGACAATCGTAAGTACGACGCGCACGCCACTAAAAGTAACATGTAACGTGTACATTAGATAAATACTAACAGCGTGCTAAATGAGATTTGTCATCAGCAACACATTTGGAACCATAACTCACCATATAACTACCTCAGCGCTCACTTACACTGAATAAGGAACTAATGAAACAATAACCTAAATTATTGTTATAAAGATTTACATTACATTTAATATACATTGCCATTATTATAATTAAGATATTGTGACTATACAAAAAATAAACGCTTGTCTGTTCCGCAAGAAAATGTATTATGGAACTCTTTACGTAATACGTTTATAATCTAAGATCTTATTAGGAAGACCTCTATATCATTATAGTTATTAATAATATAATGTCGAATGGTAAACAATAAGCTGATAATTATTTATCTTATTAAAAATAAAGAATGAGTGGGAATCTTGCTAAATTTCATGCAAACAAAGTCGCGGGTGACAGCTAGTCTAAAGTAGAATAACCTCAATTACTTTTTATTAGGTTCCCTATCTACCAGTGGAAGTCCCGTGAAAATCAAACTAACCGTTTTGATGACAGCACAGCGGGCAAAGCCATGGTTAAAAGCTAGTCTAAATTAAATTACTTTTTATAAGGTCCGCTATCTGTCAGTGAAAGTCCCGTTAAAATCAGTCTAACCGTTTTGGAGAAAGCACTACGGGTGAAGCCACGGTTAACAGCTAGTATAAATTAAAATTGCTTGAATTACTTTTTATAAGGTTAGTTATTTGCCAGTGAAAGTTTCGTGAAGATTGGTCAAACCGTTTTGGCGATAGCACTGCAGGTGAAGCCACGGTTAACAGCTAGTCTAATTTAGAGAAGCCTAAGTACCAGCTAGTAGTTTCAGCTACCTGTCAGTGAAATTCCCGTCAAAATCGGTTCGGCGGTTTCGGAGATTAGCCGGAACAAACAGACAGACAGACCGACAAAAATTTTAAAAATTGCATTTTTGTTATCAGTAGCGTGTATACTTTCGTACCCATTCAGTAAAAAAAAAATTGATATTACATACAGACACTCCATTTTTATTATATGTATAGAAGATATATTATTAACAAATTAATTCAAGTTTTTTATTATACTTCTCATAAAGGAATCATCATTTATCACGCTTTATGCTTAACAAGAAAGTAATTTAGACCCTCCAACTCTATTATTAAACCTAAATATTTAGTTTCTATTGTGTTTAAGTTCATTCGAATAAAGGTCTATATCGTCCTTGAAACTTCCTATTATAACCCTTTCATAATTTCCACAATTTTACTTAAGTAGATATAATTTTAGCTCGCTATTCATGATCTGAAACTTTTATATATTATTTCGTTATTACATTTAAATCTTTTATCTCAATTTCTATTCTATTATATTCTCATTTCTATTTATTATAGGAATACAAACTGGTAGAAAACATTTTTATAATGTGCTTACGTAAGATTTTCTGATAAATAAATAATATTAAGACGACGTGTCTGTCTCTTTTCTCGTTATTAAGCTTGTAACTTGAAAACTACTAAATGTCTTTACATGATTCTTTTTAGAAATCATAATTGTATTTCTCTGGACGAATTATAAGTAGTATATACTATGTTTCATTATGAATGAAACAATCTCTGTGAACAATAGTAAATTAAGTGAACACGAAATAACTGCCAGTAGCTCATATTACTTCTCATCAAAACTATTTTTATTCACCAACTAGCTTCAGCCGGCGACTTCGTTCGCGTAGAATAGTTTGTTTGGGCTAACGCTAACACGAAACTCTCAAAAGGAGAAAAAAAACGATTTTGAAACATTCTTCATTGGTTATATCATTATATATTATAAAACAAAGTACCGCGTCTGTCTGTCTGTTCGCTATAAACTCAAAAATGACTGAACGGTTCTTTATGCGGTTTACACCAGTGGATATAGTGATTCACGGGGAACGTTTTGGTATATAATTTATCTCGGATTTTTTTATAATCAGGGCGGGACAAAGTCTGCCGTGCCCGCTGGTATATAATAAGAATGTAAATAAAACGTGTCTGTACTATTTCGAATTTTGCTAAAAAAGATTTGTAGGTATCTAGGAATAAGTAATAGAATACATTTCAATGATTTTTAGAAATGTCTTTCTGTCTGTTTGTATGAACATGTATCACTGCTAAAGGACTGGGTTTACAATATAAATCATAAAGTATATCCTTGAGAGTCTTAGTTAGTTAACTTCGTCTTCGTTTCATTAAAATCGGTTCACTCTATCAAAACTTATTGTAATTTGAATGTCAGCTCGAGTTAAGTACGAGAGACGAGTAGCAATCTACTAATAACACTAATTAATTATACAGCTGGAGTTTCTTTGGTTAAACGCCCTAAGCTCAGGAAGTACAGGCCCGATTTGAAAAATTCAGTATTAAAGCTCATTTATCAAAAACCAATATTATATAGCAGGAGGGTTTCTTTGGTTAAACGCCCTAAGCTCAGGAAGTACAGGCCCGATTTGAAAAATTCAGTATTAAAGCTCATTTATCAAAAACCAATATTATATAGCAGGAGGGTTTCTTTGGTTAAACGCCCTAAGCTCAGGAAGTACAGGCCCGATTTGAAAAATTCAGTATTAAAGCTCATTTATCAAAAACCAATATTATATAGCAGGAGGGTTTCTTTGGTTAAACGCCCTAAGCTCAGGAAGTACAGGCCCGATTTGAAAAATTCAGTATTAAAGCTCATTTATCAAAAACCAATATTATATAATAGGAGGGTTTCTTTGGTTAAACGCCCTACGCTCAGGAAGTACAGACCCGATTTGAAAAATTCAGTATTAAAGCTCATTTATCAAAAAAACAAGATTATATAGCAGGAGGGTTTCTTTGGTTAAACGCCCTAAGCTCAGGAAGTACAAGCCCGATTTGAAAAATTCTTTCAGTGTTAAATAGCTCATTTATCAAAAAGGCTATGGCTTATATATCATCACGCTAAGACTAATAGGAGCGGTGTACCTATGGAGAATGTTTCAAAATCGGGGCTTATTCCTTCTGAGAGCATCCGCTGCGTATTAGCGTTAACCCAAAATAACGCTCACGAAGTCGTCGGCAGTAGATAGTATATAATAAGCTAAATGATATTCAAAAAGTAAAGAAAAAGTTTTAAGAATAACTATATAATTCACAAGAACAGAACGGGAACAGCTAGTTTTGAAAAATGTTTTAATAAGAAAACCACTAAAATGGGACTTACATGGATTTAAAATAGATTTAAGTTAAATAATAAAATTAAAGTAAACGGATTTAATTTAACTATACCATACAAATAGCATAAACAGGGATATCATTAATTGTTTAAATTAATTTTGACTATTAATTCAAATATTAGTAAGCGAAATTGAAAACTGCCTGGTCGCCATTTTGACGGAGCCTAGGAGCCTAACTCTCTAAACAAAACAATTAATTTCATAGCAAACAAATTACCTATTTGAAACTGGGATCCTTCATAGAACTCAAATAAAATATTAGAAACATTTATTGTGTGTAGAAAAGTTGCAATTTTATTTCTAAACGTACTTGTATATGTTTAACAAAGAATTTATAAACATAGCAAAATATCTGATTTCTGAAAAGTATTCTAATTTTGTAATCCAGAATACATAAAAAAATATTGGCAGTTAGTATAAAATCGTAATTTGGTTTTAAATAGAATCATTTTGTAGATGATAGAGCCACGCTGAAGCTATTACAGGTTTCAGCATGAAAGGTCGGCTCACTCAGTGTACTACCGCCCGACCCACAGAACACCGACGTGAAGTAACAGTGCTTGTATTCTTGCGTTTCGTTCGGTCAGTGAGAGCGCCGGATAAACAACCCCCTTGGCCCTTCTGCCAAACACAGACTGGCAACGCACTTGCGACTTTCCTGGTTTTGCTAGTGTATATGGACGGCGGTGATCACTTTATATCAGGTGACCCAACTGTTTTCTTAACCTCCTATGGTATTGCGGCGCTGACGCCGCACAGTTAATACCGGCGACCCGCTACGACGTCAGTCGTTGGCATTACTCTGGCTTGTCCAGACCATTATTAGGTCAAAAATATAATAAATATATCCAAAATTAGAAGTGCATTATTCATCACCCACACTCTAGCCCCAATAGCTAAAATATAAAAAGAAAACATTTTTTATCCAACTCTAACATTTAAAGTATTTTTTTAAATGTATTAGGTATGGTAATTTTTGTAATGTATGGTTTTAACATTTGACCACAATATCATCAGATGTTAAATGTAGATGTGGTCAACCAATTAAGCCTAGAGGAATTGGCTCTCAATTGCAGCTACCAGTACACGCCCAAGGGGGCTTGGCGACAGACTTTAAACTTCAGGGTGGTAGCTAGTCGAGCGGGCTTGTGTTCAAACGACACACTGCAATAGAATAAAGAAATTAATGTTAATATATCTAATTCTTATAATATGTATGAGCATGTATGTGTATCCCCTTCTTTTTTATTTGTCCATCCCTTTTCCCATTATTTGGAGTCGGGTCTCCCCCCCTACATTTTTTGCACCATGCGAATCTGTCTTGTATTGTCGATTCTTGCTATTAGGATTTGTTGAGGTCTTCGCAATATTTGACCACCATGTCGAAGGTGGGCGACCTCTACCCCTTTTGAGTTCGAGTAGGTTCAAGTCGTTGTAAGCGTTCACTACTTTTGACATGCAACATTTATCCTGTGAGAAACATCGGCGTCTACATTGGCGTCGTTAGTAATCACAGAGCCTAAGTAGGTACTTGAATTTCTTTATTATGGGGGCAGGTATTTGCCCAATATATATTATTTCAACTTTTGTGTTACCATGTTACCTTTATATTCGTTTATCCCCTATTTTTAGAAATATTTATAAACTTGGTTTCAGTTAAAATTCTACCAAAACTATAATATGATGACAAAATACGAAACGTAGCTGACTCTGGTTCATGTTTTATTTAATATTGATATAATAAAACTCCTATACCAAGAAACAAAAAAACAATGTCATTCTATTTTCCATTTGCACAAAGACTCCGACATTATATGTAAAAATATACGGTGATGATACAAACAAAGTTCGTAATCATTAATAATAACATGTCCATTAAAATAACATATAACTGGGCCTAAGTAATTTTAAAGTAAGTGGATTAAGAAAAAATAAAGTATAATAATGTACGTTATCTCGTGCCCGCCCGTAAAACCGTGGTAGCTATCAAACAGAAACAAATTGCAACGAGAAAAGTTCACGGAACAAAGTCTGCGACATCTTTTGTTAAGGCTACGTCACCGTCCATTGTCGACAAGCGGAGCGCAACAGGTACTGGCAGATCTGTAAGCGTTCTGAATCTGACAATAGTGGGTCTTATCTCAACGAGTAACGGTTAAAAGAATAAGTTTTCAAATAAGATTAAACGCATTAATAAATTAACCTAGAACTATAAACATACTCTTTAAATGGCCAATATATGGTATATACATTTCTGAAAAAGTTATTAATCTGCTACATAGTTTACTTTAAAAATAAAACTTCAAGTGATAAACCCGATGATGATTTGTCAATTGAACTTCGACATGGCTGAGCAAATTATTATTAATTTGAATTATATATATTATATATATATACTCTTTAAATGGCCAATATATACATTTCTGAAAAGTTATTAATCTGCTACATAGTTTACTTTAAAAATAAAACTTCAAGTAATAAACCCGATAATGATTTGTCAATTGACCTTCGACATGGCTGAGCAAAGTATTATTTATTCGAATTATATAATATTATATATATAAATATTACAATATAATATTAAAAAAATTATACAATAATATATATACGTTTGAAAAATTGTTTTCTTTCGAGTTCTGTACTCGGTTTAGTTCCTAACTCCCGCCCTGAATCCTTCAGGGAAGAGAAGGTTCGGATTCCCTTGAATTTATGAACACGGTGTCTCCTAAAACTTTACTTATTATTGTGCAAGTGTTTGTAGTTGTTAATTGGCTGCTTGTTTTTGTAGTATGTGTGTGTTTATGTTTGCTTCTAATTTATCTATGTATCTAAGTATGCTTTTTGTTACTACGCCTGTTGTGCCTTTACTATGGGGATGGTTTCTGTGTGTGTATTCCAGAGTCAGGTTAGTTCTACTTTTAAGGAGTGATATTTACTAAGCTTTTCTATTTCTTTTGGTCCTATATTGTAGCCAGATGGTACGGTTTTGTCTATTAGGTAGGTTTTATTTACTGTCTTATTTATGTATATTATGTCTGGTCTGTGTGTTATTGTAACGTCCGTCTATACTGGTATCTCCCACATTAGTTTCGCGGAGCTACTTTCCTTTATCTGAGGTTGAGTCAAATTCACATTCCACCATAACTGATCTATTTCAAAATTGTGTTTTCTTGCTAGTGCCCACCAAATGTACTTTACTATGCTGTTATGTCTGTTCACATAGTAGGTGCCGGCCAGCTTTTCACATCCCGAGATTATGTTCTGTATGGTCTCGTCTTTTGCTAACCATAATCGACACCTAACATCGACAGATTTCTTTAGAATATCCCTTTCTATTTGTCTTGTAATTACTGCCTGATCTTGTATTGCGAACACCGAAGATTGTAATGTGGGGGATACGATTTGTTTCTTAAGCCAATGGAACGAATACTCTCGATCTATATTAGACTTCACTATAACTGACCTAAGAAATTGTCCATGTAATGGTTTCATTTTCCATTTACTGATGCCTTTTTCTACAGCTGCGTTCTTAATTACATTATCGGTGTAGTTTCTGATTTCGGTTAATCCTATGCTTATTGCATTACCTTTACTATCTTTGCGTATTGAGTATATATCCCTATGTTTATCATGTTTAACTATTGCTTTTATGATATGGTCCTGTTCATTGTTTAAATATTGCCTAAATTTAATAATCTGTGTTTTGTGCAGCATTTCTATATTTGTAAGTCCTCTGCCTCCTTCTTTTATGGGTAAATATAATCTTTCAATATCCGCCTTTTGCTGTTGGGCTTTATTCAAAGTAAGTAACTTCCTTGTTTTAATATCTATCTGATTTAAGTCCCTAGATTTGTAGTTTATTATTCCAAATGTGTATAAAAGAACTGGTGTGGCATAAGTGTTGATAGCCGTTATGAGGTTTCTCGCGGCTAAGATGTGTGTTAGAAATGCATTTTATTCTTTTGAAGTATTCTCTTTTCACCTGATCTTTAATTCTATTATGATCTATTTTTCCTGCTTCATCTATACCTAAGTATTTATAATTTTCATTTTAAATTAGGTATATTCAAAAGTTTGTTCATGTTACATGGGACTTATTATATGTGACATAATGTCTTCATGCAAGAATAGTTATATAATGAAAATTAAAGTATAATACAATTAATAATGTTAATGTTCTTCGAGATGATTGTGTAAATTATTACTAATATTTGATTACATGTAATCCCATTTTTTTTGTGTACGCTACATAGGACTAATTACGTGACGTAATTTCTCCATGCAATAATAGAAGCTCTTCATATTTGAATTTCTTTGATCTCCTGCCGTTGAATAATTTAGTTACTTAAATTTTATACTATCTAAAGAACTTGTTCCGTAATGAAAGGAACAAATTAAGAATACAATGATCAATCTCTTGTTTTCCTTTGTTATTATTGTGTTTTTCTTTTTCATTCGTAATACTATTTCAATATTTAAATAGTTTTTCATTTCATACAATTATTTATAGTACTTATGTACAAGTTTATAGTATTTATATACAAGATTCAAACAGTTTATATAAATATTTACAGAAATGAATATTACTGAACATAATGAACAGGAAACTCAGAAGATTGATTACGTAATGTAGTAGCTTGTGAGGTAGCAAGCTGAATACATATTGACCGACTGTGTAAAGCATATGCAAATAGAAATATGTAGTAGTCATTCATAGTAAATTGTAAATGAACTCAACACCCCTAATATGTATTTATCAGTAAAATACATAGTAGCAGTTACTGATTCATGTAAAATAATGGTTAGAAAGTTTTTCTATGCAATAATTATTTTTGACTCTTCTATATCTATATTATAATAAAACTGTAGCAAGGTCAAATCTCTACATTAAATATTTTTTGAATTGTTTTATTGGGGTAGACTTCGTTATCGATATAGAAGCCAAAAATAATCTTTTTACAATTTTTAGCTTCTCGTGAGATTTTCTTAACTAGTTGCCACAAGTCTGTGAACAAATAATTATCTATATATATAAGCAGAAATCAAACAGTTAAGTACATTTTCCTTCTTTATTTGTCAACAGACTTTCTTTTCGAACGAAGTTCCTTATTGCGCGGTACACGCTTTGAGCGGATGAGAGCTAGACCTAAAAAAGTGTAACTAGACTTTTTGTGACACCTTAGTACAAGAGCCAGCAACGTTGGAAGAACAAGAATTTTAGAAAAACTGACTTCTGAACGCTGACTGGGTTCAGAATACCTGGTTGCCGGTAATACGTTGTGTTTATTAATGCGCAACACAGCTTTACAGGTAAAATATTGATTTTTAAATAACAGACATTTTTATTATTGTCAATAATGCGCCTGATGCTAATTTTTTATTAATATAAATGATAAATTTCAAACCATGTTAGGATGGCTGTAATTTTAATATAGTAGCTCGCACGCTATTCAGAATAACATAAAGATACAATATTAAAAAACTAGCTTTTCTAATATTCTCTCTCGAAAACGTTGCTAGCTCTTAGATGAATAGTTACAGGCGGGTGACAGTTAGCGCGTCGACGCGACGCTCACATCTTTCATATTTATATTTTTCTTCAATACAATGGAGTGTGAAAACTATTTAGTAACGTTTAAAGAAGTACAGAATAGGGCATAGAGTACATTTGATTTAGAAAAAGGACTGTTTCCGAGGAACCGGTGAAATCTATATTTACGCGATGATTCCATGACAAAGTTCTTTGAGATAAATATATAATTGTGCCATTTTGTTCGCCAGCTCCATAATTATAACCTAAGACTTGACAAGTGTAGCAATATTTTTTAAATAATAATGACGTACTTATCAGTTTTTATAATGTTTGTAATCTTAGTAAAGGAGGATAGTTTGTTATGTCTTGTGTCGTTTCTAGTGTGCCAATTAGTAACACAGTATTTTTTAACTATTTTCTTTCCTTCGAGTCATCATATATGAGACGGTCCATCGCGTGGCAGCGAGAGAAACTCCGAGTAGTTCCCAAAACTTGTGACACGGGTGTAGGTTTAAGGGGACCTTTTCCAATGTACATTAACACTCACCTCAACTACTCGTGTTTCTCTCTCTGCCTACCCAAACCTGGTTCAAAAATTTTATCTTTCGCCTTATCTACGTTTATAGAAAAAACGATACTAACAATAGAAAAAAGGTATTTAATACATTGAAAGTATTAATATGTGGAGTCTAATCCGCTCCACTTATGGTTTTTACGCCAAGGGCTAACCGTGACGTATTGCCACCACCACTCTAGGATAATACGCGCGCCGCCCGCGCCCCACCTGCGCGGCTGTCGCGGCCGGACACACCACTTCGCGGAGCGCATCGTGCATGGCAGACGTACATTTATTTATTTACAATCTGTGTATTTTTTATTTTTTATTACAATATTTATAAAGTTCAGTGTAGTTTTTACATGTGGAGGTGTGAACTAACATCCCCCACAACTATAAAGAAATACAAACAACAAATACAAAGAAACAAAATGTTGACTATAGCTAATAACTTCAGGGTTTCGGTTTTTCGTGACGACGTGCACGCGAATCGTAATAACAATGTATCTTGCAATGTATTAAATACTTTTTTTCTATTGTTAGTGTCGTTTTTTCTACAAACGTAGAATAAGGTGAAAGATAAATATTTTGAAAAGATTTTTATCTTGTTACGCCAAAGAACTATAACTTCTAACACGTGTATATAAGTACACACACACTTTTATTTTATAATCTTTATATTTTACATGTAAAAAAAATACAAAGTCTTGAAAAATAACGTAAAATATTAGGAACACCTTAATTGGGTTTAGCTTATGTTGAATTTAACGACTATTTATTTCTTTAATATGAAGCTTTGCGTTACTCATAGTCGTTATATAACACGTAAAAAATATTAAAAAATAAATAAAAGCCGAATAATTTAACTTCATTCAAACGATGTCACAAAATCAACATTTGTTTGTTTGGTTGAACACGCTAATCTCAGGGACAACTAGTCCAATTTGAAAAATTCTTATAATGTTAAATAGCTCATTTATCAAGTACATGCTACATATCATCACGCTAAAACCAATAGGAACAGAGCGACAATGAAGAACATTTCTAAATCGGGTCTTCTTTTTTGGGAGCTTCCGCAGAGTTTTGTGTTAGCTCAAGGTTATTATTCCACGCGGACAAAGTCGCTGGCTTCAGCTAGTTACTTATAAACGCAGTTCTGTCATTTTAATTAAATTAGTCTAACTAACCTAACTAATTAATTATTCAATGTATAATTGTATCTCAAAAGGTTTGCTTTTCTTATAAATATGTATATAGTTTAACTGTAATGTAATGGATCTTAGTATCGTTCATAAAAACTTGATTACATCTGCAATAGCGAAAACCAAAATGTTATGGAAGGTTGGCATTAGTGCTAAGCCAGTTTTGAAAAAAAAACTAAAGTCAATGTAAGATGGGGCTAACATGTTTTTGCCCTTGAAACCCTAAATTAAGCTTAATAAATACCCTGTAAAGTCATACAAAACGGAATACGATATGCAGCCTCGTTCGAATATAAGAGATAAGGTGTTTCGAATAATATATGAGGCACTCAATCCAGCCCGCCTGTACGCGGTATGCCTTACTGAATAATAAGCGAGGAAGTTAAAAAGTGAGTAAAGGGTCGTCACTCGTCACGCACTTCTTTGTGTTTTGTCATCACGACTTTTTCTTAATTTTAGATAACATTTTTAATTAAAAAAAAATCTACTTAAGAAATATGACGTTTGATAGCAAATCCAATGTTTAAAATATCAATGTAAAGAGTCTAAAAATAAGTTTTTTGAATAGAAATACCATTAAAATAATCTTAAGATGTCTTCAATATTTAAGAAAGTTATTAACAAGAAGAACAATTTATTAAGAGAAAAATTAAAAAAGATCTAGTATGTTCAACTTTAACCTTCAATAACATCTTAAGGAGTAGATACATCGAAATGTTACACAGACTTTTTTGTAGAGCATTTTATTCGCTATAAGAATATGCTCTAGTCTTACGGGTCGGATAAGTTAAAAAGAATTTACAAAATAGTAAGGGTTGAATGTTTTTTTCATGTTAATCTCACGGTAAATGCAATGAGTATATAATTGATATTAAACACAGATAGAAAATAAATAAGTAGAAGCATCCATTATTATTAAAACTATGGGCTTTAACAGGGTTATTTTTCGGTATCCTGAATAATAATTTCAAGGTACTTTACTAAAAATGCTCGATATTTTCGATACAGCCTATTTTTAATTTGCTGTTCAGTTTATATCACACCACACACACCACTATTGACACTAATCGCCAAAAACACAATATTAGAACCGCGATTGTAATTAAAATTATTGTTATACTAGATGTGCCCGCGACTTCGTCCGCGTGGAAATAATGTAAAAAAACCGTGATTAATAAAGTCATCTGAATGTATTAAGTCCATTTACTTATCTACATTTCTCTCGTACTTACGCCGCATCGTCATTAAAATTACAATAACTATTGATAGAATGGACCAATTTTAATAAAACATAGACTAAATTATTCTCGAAGATATGCTTTATAAACATGTTGTTTTATTGTAAATCTAATACTTTAGCAGTGATGCGCGTTCATACAAACAGACGGACAGAGACACTGATATTTCTGAAAATGATAGAAATGTATTTTATTACTTATTCATAGACACCGGCAACAATTTTTTTCATGGAAATCGAAAATTTACGGACACGTTAGATTTAAATTCTTATTATATGTATGTATAGATATATTGCTATGACAACTGACAAGATTGTTGGAGAGCGAATACAGCACATACATTTTTGTAGGTCATTTACGTCCTTTTCACTCTTAGTGAAAATGATGAAGCGAAGGGATTTACAGGTGTATATTTACCGCATCAAAGGGACATGGATTATAATATACGGTTATAGCACGAATAATTAACATAATTACATAAAAGGTTATGTTTTCTGTACAAATGTATGGTTTAAAAAGTAAGCAACGTATTATAGTGGTTTTTCCATTGAATTATCAAGTTTTTTACAGCTTTATATTTATTTCTAAGCATTTACGTTTTTTAATTTAATAACGTATTTATTTAACCTATTTTAAGAGTTTTTTTTTATATGGGGAAATCCCTACGGATTCCCAGCCAAGCTGGGCAGCTGCGGGTGGAGTATGTCCTACTTGCACGGACTAAAACCCCATGGTGCCTTCTCACACCAATTGGCCGGGAAGCAGGAGCTGCCGACTGGCACTGCGTCTACTCCCCGGCAGGTGTCGGCCCCTTTTCAGGGGCCTCTTCACGGTCGAGGGGTCACGATCAGGTCCTCAGGGGAAGACGAGAGTTGCCCTCCCCAACGACCCTATTTTAAGAGCTAAACTAATCAGACTACACTTATATTATCTAATCAGTACACAAATTAAAGTAAACTAATATACTATTCCGACCAAAAGATCTGTAATCTCATGTCTATTGAATGTAACATCTAGGTAATATAAATATACCTAAAAATTAATAAATTAACTACAAAAAAATATATAAATTACATACCACGTACACACTGTCACTTTCAGTTAATTAAAATAGTCTATGCAAATTATGATTTTATTTACGACGCTTTGAAATTCACTCGTTAATTATTTGTTGACCTACTTGATACATCAAAGTTTAAAATTATTTAAATATGTTAAAGAGTAAGATTCAGAACTAACAATGAGGCTTTTGAAATAAATCAAATCAAAAATATTCTAATTTAGGTCTTGTTTAAGCATTAATGAACATCAAAGTTCTAATACGACGAAAATCCACGGGAAATTTTACGGCTACTAAATAATCTGTATTTACAATTACGAAGCTGATATTTACCTATTACTGTTAATATATTATTCTTAGGAAATGTGGATGTAGTAGACCGCTTTACCGTTAGCGCATTTCTTAACAATATAAGTATTGTATTTAATCATTCTAATCGTAATATTATAAATGAAAATATTTGTTTGCTTGCTTGTTACGCCTAAACCTTCGATCAACAATAACTAGATAACGGGTCATCGCGAAAAATACGTCTCGGTAAATAAGAGCTCACTTGAAATGTGTGCCCTTATTTTGTTTAGTTTGTTTGAAACACAGCCAATGTAAGCCCGTTTCACATGCCGCAGTTTATTCAAAAGATTCAAAAATAATACCCGAAAAAGCAATTTAACGGCCGGAGTATCTTACTTTCGCTAAATACATGTTGAATAAGTTATATTTTAAGCTTTAAACTAACTAATAATATCAAATTTTGAACAACTTACCGATTTTAAACCTGTGATACAAATGTTTGGCCTCGCCTGACACAAACACGCACAATAACGGGAAAACGTACTTTATTCATTACGTGTTAAGGTTGAATTCACACTAAATGTTGTTTATGTTATCTTTTCATTTATGAGGGGAGTAATTTATTAATTTGCTCGTTTTATCGTAAATATTAGATAATATTTTGAACATTTGTGACTTTATTACAAGGCGTTATGGCTGTAATTAGGTTGAACTTAAAACAGTTTTAAAACTTTTTTTCTCCTTTTCTTAGTAAACAAATAGTTACACATAAGTATATATTTACGCAGACGGCTTTTAGCTTCGATTTGTACGTGACCCTTTATCTAGTTATTGTTGATCGAAGGCCTAAACTAATCAAGCAGTCATCATGAAATTTCACATAGACATTTTCAGGGAAACAAAAAGGACATATCGTCGCTTAGCAAACAACACCGCGCACGTCCATATGATGGGTAGTGAAAACTGTTTTATTTAATTGCATTATGTTGCATTTATATTCATATAGTAATCGATGAATTGAAAACTAGTCTCTTATTGGTTGAAAGTTTCAAACTATGATATGTAGTTTGATACGTCATGAGAATGTTTATCCAATGAAATTTAAAAGTAAAAACAGCCGAAGTTCGACTTAAGGAACTTAATAAACGAGGATGGCAGTCTTCATTAAAAAAAACATTATACCCAAGGAATTGGTCAAATCTCTATTAATAAGTGTGATGCTATGAATAGGAGAAAGTTGATTTTTGTTTTTGCGGATATAGAGAGAACGTACATTATACAGAAAGTAAGTAAAAAAAGCGTCTTTGTTGAAATAAACATCACGGCTATAAAATATATCAAAATATAATTGCTACATTTGTCTAGTATCGGCAACACCCAGTTCGTTGCAGTATGACTGCGAAGTGCTTTTTTTTTCTATTTGACTACGCTATTCACCAAGCAAGGTCTTAACAGCTTCACCGGACTACTAAGGCGAGCGCTTAGGCACTCAGCCGATTTTATTTTGACAACTAGCTCAAGGGTGCGCGGCACACCTCGGCTTTGGCTGTTGCCTGATACATGCAATTCGCGACCTATGTAAGCTAACCTAAGCTAAGCTAACTATTCATACATATATGAGTTGTTGAAACATATATGTGTACCAAGCATACATAACTCAACAACTTCTTATATATATTTCATATCGGATAATATTCTAAACTATTTCAGGATGATTCGCGTTTTTTTCAAAATAACTAATCGTAAGTGATTTTACGTACGCCCAGATAGAAGGCATCTCTAGGTCCCTATGTAGATCAACTCTCCGGATGTACCACGGGGCACCGGTCACTTTACGTAAAATTGACTGCGAAGTGCTATATATACCTATATACATACATACCTATTCTCAAATTATACAAAATTACGTCCCGACAGCGGAACCGAAACACTCTCTTGGTTAAACATGACGACTAGTATAACTACTCTTCGAAATCTCTCAAAAAAGAAAAAGAAGCTCCTACATTCAAGTGGTCTTAGTCCAACGCCTTAAGGTACTTTCGAGTCGTGCTTATTCATCGGTTCACATAAAGCGCTAATACACGATCGGATAACAGCGCTTCTCTCCGATGACACGGTGGCAACAGGTGACAGCACTTCATTTTTCAAACTTCCCAACGTTATCAAGAGGTCTCCGCTCCCCAATACCTACAAATGGAGGCTTACATAATGGAGGACTCTTTCGAATTGAGATTTTTCTCGGAGCCAAGCGATCTTTTCATCGAGATTAACGAGAAATATTCCCTCGCGCTCTAATAATTAAGAACAAAAAATATACACCGACCATTGTAATGACTAACGAATATTGTAAAATGTACAATTTATTATTTCCTTCTATAGCAATTCGTAGATTTACATAAAAGCAATAGCGTTTATTAACAAGTTACTAACAATTTGCATCTCATAAATACGTGAATAATCGATAGCTTAAATATGTTACCATCGAAAAGCCAATATCAAGGGAAATGCTTTTAGATAATTGGATATATATTCAATCGGGCACGAGTACCATAACATTCTAATATTTAATGTGATTATTATTACAATAACTAGTGATTTAACTAATTATTCTTAAATAGCCAATTATTGAAAATATTAACATTTTAATATCGATTATCCGTAATTACTGACAATGATAAAGGATATCCGGTGATATCAAAAGGTGCGAATAAGCAAGTATAATGCAATAAGCAATACGTGTGACAGAGAAAGCACTTCACGATCCTCACATATAAGGTCACGATACGAAGTATTGATTTGATTATTCTGTCATTATTAGAAATTACGATACGATATGAAACAGATCATCTTCTTACCCTTATCCCACCTAAGTAGGGTCGGCACAACATGTTTTCCTTTTCCATGCTCGCCTATACAATCCATCCATCCTTTTTTCGGTCTTCCTCTACTCTTATGTCCATCGACCGTCATACTCAAAGCTTTTCTAGTTACATGGTCTTCATCTCTCTTCATAACATGCCCATACCATGCTAACCTATTACTCCTTAACTCCTCTGTTACTGGTGCTATTTTCAAACTTCCTCTGATATATTCATTCCTAATCTTATCCATTCTACTTACACCACACATCCACCTTAACATTCGCATCTCTGCCACATGTAGTTTTTAATTAATTAAGTAATTCGTTATTAATATGTAGCCATTAAATTCATGTATAAAGTATAAAATCATTTCTTTTTTTTAACGATATGTCGTAAACAGATAGAAACTGTTTATTTAATATATTGTTCCAAGTTAAGAAACTTTAACACCTATGATGTTCACCAAGTAACAGACAATTATCTAAATCTCAATATTACAAAAAAAAACTAGATGAAAAAGAATTTTAAAGGCGTACAATATACATCACAAAACGATTATAAAATCTCGGATGGTTAAATCGTTTTACCAGCTTAACTCATATGATATAATCAAAGGGCGCAGCACTATTATTCAGCTTTTTGTGACAATTCAACACGGTAGAGTGGACGACAAAAAGAGCCTCTTTACTATGCGAGTTAACGACGAACTGAAAAGCGCTGAAAAAGCCCGTATTTCAGCGTACCACTTGACACCAAATCGAGTTATTCACTCTTTAGATACAATTAAGTAATTACGCTTACTAATGTTCACACAGTGCTCGAAATTTAATCATAATAAAACCAACGTCAATTTATTTTCACGAACCAGTAATTTATAGGTAATTTTATCTGTATTTATTTTAGATATTTTTTTGTACATGGTATAAAACTGTATTGAATATTATAAAAATATTATTATCATAATTTTTCTATACTACTCCGGTAAATTGACTGCAGAATTCCTGATGTGAAGTATGGTACAGTTCACGTACATTGGTTCTTTACAATGAGCTCCCGACGGTGCCGTTTCCAGTACAATAACTTATAAAACCCCTCAAGAAACGAGCGTACTCCTATCTCAAAGTCCGGCAACGCAACTGTGATGTCCATTGCGACGCAGATGTCCATGTTCAGTGGCGATTAATTACCATCAGGCGACCTACATGTACCTTTACCTCTGTTGATGTCAGGCAGGCGGCCGATCGTAAAAATTAAGCCAAATCTTATACCACAACATGAGAAACATGTTGTACCGACCCTACTTATGTGGGATAAGGGTAAGAAGAAGAAGAAGATTTTAGATATGTTTTTGTACATGGTATAAAACTGTATTGAATATTATAAAAATATTATTATCATAATTTTTCTATACTACTCCGGTAAATTGACTGCAGAATTCCTGATGTGAAGTATGGTACAGTTCACGTACATTGGTTCTTTACAATGAGCTCCCGACGGTGCCGTTTCCAGTACAATAACTTATAAAACCCCTCAAGAAACGAGCGTACTCCTATCTCAAAGTCCGGCAACGCAACTGTGATGTCCATTGCGACGCAGATGTCCATGTTCAGTGGCGATTAATTACCATCAGGCGACCTACATGTACCTTTACCTCTAATCGCATTTTTTTAAATACTTTAAGGCTGAGGTTCCCAAAGTATCTGCCGCGCGCCCTAGTGCGTCTTACGTCCGGTAACTTAACTTAGTTACTCTTACATACAACGTAAACTATTAAATTCCCAGAATACATATATACATGTTGTGGATGTTTCAATATTTTGCCTATTTAACTAGTATCATTACACGTATTTGTATAGAATGTATCTATTTTGACTGGCTAGCTAGGTTAGGGCGCCATGACAAAATACCAAACATGAAAGTGGGACGCTGACTGAAAAAATTTGGGAACCCTTGCTTTAAGGGTTTTAACGTCTGACAACAATCTCGTCTGATACTAAATGACGATATGGTACAAGATGATAAACACAGTAAAACCTGGACCCCTCCAGGCCCCTCCAGGTGGCGCACGTCTTAGGTGCTTGGCAATCGATTTACAACTTGAGGGTGGTAGCTGTCCAGACGAATATAGAAAAAATACTACCACTATGCCTATTTAACTAGTATCATTACACGTATTTGTATAGAATGTATCTATTTTGACTGGCTAGCTAGGTTAGGGCGCCATGACAAAATACCAAACATGAAAGTGGGACGCTGACTGAAAAAATTTGGGAACCCTTGCTTTAAGGGTTTTAACGTCTGACAACAATCTCGTCTGATACTAAATGACAATATGGTCCAAGATGAGAAACACATCAAATCTGGAGGGGAACTTGCTCTCGAGTGCAGGTGGCGCACACTTTACGTGCTTGGCAATCGATTTACAACTTGATGGTGGTAGCTGTTCAGACGAATATAGAAAAAATCCTACTACTATGCTATGGCTTCACCACAATGGTTTTATTTTTCGAAAGTTCAGACTCATTCGCAAGGTTTCGAATCTCCGTTAATTGACGCGGTGTCCGCATACGTTAACTACTAAGTCATCATCACTTGAAATCCTACAAAGTATTGTATTAATAGGGAACATATCTATACATATAAATAAACTTAAAGTGTCTGTAGTTTGTCCAGAATAATCTTCGAAACGGACGATCTGATTATGAGGAAATATGAAAGAACAAAATCGTTTTAACAGCAATAAAATTAACACCATTGTTTCATTTGATATTTCAGTTGTTTGAATAAAACGGAAAATACCTTTTGTTATTTAAATTACGAAGTTAATAAAACACACTGGACGACTTCATTCTGCTCTCCGAGTTTCATTGAACGTGCGATAAATATTTAAGTTAATAACGTGACAAATGAACGTGCATTCTGTTGATGAAATGTTAATTTTACAAATGAAGGGCTAAAGGGTAAAACTGGCTAAGTCATATTTACAAACCTTTACAGGAATGTTTTTTTTAATTTTGAAAGTAATTTAACGTGGACTTGAAATCTGCTCACGAGCATATTTCATTCTAAAATACGAAGCTCATGCTCGTATGCTCGTATATTAGAATTAATGATTTTGAAAGGAAAATTTGTATGTTATATGTGTTTCAAATTAAATATTATATTGGAGGTTACTATGCACTTTCGCCTATAATTGATTGACCACTAACTACTACGTCAAACTGCAATAAAAAACGAATCAATCTATAATTATATATGTAACGCGCGCCACCCTAGCCTATCGAATCTTGCGCAACTCTAGTGCACCCTCTCCTCTGCGTCCCTGGCCGCGCACCCGCGTCCTTCAGTCGTCCGGCAACTGAACACGCGTGAACGTATTGTTGAACGTTAGAGTGGCGCACCATTTACGCGCGTTACATATATTAATTATAAAATATATTATTAATATAAATATCATAATTATCAATTAATTAATTTAAATATGTTGCAGTGATTACACGTCAATCGATAACACGTGTTGCGCTCCTTCACGGAGCATC
>MU160460.1:63533-81086 GCA_015888305.1 Antheraea pernyi | reverse complement strand
TATGCGATATAACAACAAATTGTCATTAACAACATTTGATGGGTTGTTTAAGAACTCTTTCTTCGCTCAAGAATCGCTTTTTTATGCCAAAGTGCAGCAAACAGGCAGACGGCCCGTCTGATGTTAAATGGTTACCGACGCCTATGGACAACTGCAACATCATTATTGTGTTGTTGACCTTGAAGAACGTGTTTCAATTTCTTTTTTAAGAGTCCCATGTTACCCTGGGGTAACACCGTATCAGGTAACCCATTCCACAACGCTAGTGTACGCAATAAAGCTTCTAGATAACCTTAGGGTTGTCGCCATTCTACTAGGCTTTAGCTTTCCTAGCTTAGCTTTTTTGACAACTAATCCTCTAGATTAATACTGCCATTGTCGAGTAGGTAATTATATAATAATAATAATAATTTATTGTGCGAAAAGTTTTACATAAATTATTTACAAATTTAAAATGTCACTGACGGCGCCAATTTAAGTTCACGTTGACGTCCGTACTAGTCTTGAGACTGTATCACAGACGCCAGCGCATAGCATGTGAGTATGTGTGTGTATTGTGTGTGTGTGTATGTGTGTATGCATGTGGATGAGTGTGTGTATTTAAATATTTGGTTATGTATATAATAATGATTGAATGATTTAATGGCTGCGTTAGTAGGACAAGGAGGCGTAAAATAGTGCATATATATTGCGTATCGGGTAAATTGAGTATTAAAAGGTAATAAATCAAGTTTATTTATTATAAAGGGGTGTTAGAATATTTTCGGTGTCCTCGTAGTTACATTGAAGAAGCCAGTCTTGTACTTTCTTTTTTACTATAGGGATGGGATCCGGATTTATATTAAGAAGAATATTTAAAAAATTATAAATACGAGGACCCAGTACAGTGAATTGTCTAGCTGATAGCGATGTCGGTTCGGTAAATATACCCCATATTTTACAAACCTCATGCTTTCTACGTCTGTTAAGAATAGTGGGGTTATAAGATAGATTACAAGTGTCTTATGATAAATTCAATGTTCTACCAAGACGATGGCCTCCTTATTAGAACTCTTCAGAAAATACTTGTGGTATCTCAGAGTTCATGCTCCGTAGTATTATTTGCCATCCACTTCACCTGTGCACAATAACCGAACTATGTCTATTACGTAACATGCCACCAACAATACAAAATATAGAGTCAAATAACACAATATTATGAATAAAATATAAAAGCCATTACATGACAGACTAACATCCCGCCAAAATACTCTCTCTTATCTTAGGGGAGCTGCATAATTGTCAATAATCAAAACGAATTATCCGATAAAGTTGCGTCAGATAGGTCGCGAAATGCATGTATCAGGCAACAGCCAAAGCCGAGGTGTGCTGCGCACCCTTGAGCTAGTTGTCAAAATAAAATCGCCTGAGTGCCTTAAGTGCTCGCCTTAGTAGTCCGGTGAAGCTGTTAAGATATTGCTTGGTCAATAGCGTATTCAATTCGAAATAAAAAACCGATAAAGTTGCGGACGGAGGAGCATTATTTGCGTATTTATTACTTATACCAGCTGTGCCCGCGACTCCGTCCACGTGAAACCTAATATAAATAAAACGGTGACGAATAAAATCATGTGAATGTATTAAGTTCATTTACATATCTACTTTTTTGTCGTACTTAAGTCGCATCGTCATTAAAATTACAATAACTTTTGATAGATTGAACCGATTTTAATAAAACCAAGGCTAAACGTTAGTCGGTGATATGCTTTATGATTCTTCGTGAGGTTTTATCCTGAATGCAGTAGTTTAGCAGTGATGAATTTTCCAACAAAGAGACAGACAGATATTTCCAAAAATGATTGAAATGTATTTTATTACTTATTCCAAGGAACCTGCAACAATTTTTTTCACAAACATCTAAAAAGTACAAACATTAGATGTATATACGTATTATATCTATAGTAGATAAATAAACAAAAGATTGCCTTATATTTTTATGTGAAAAAGAAAATATTGACCTGTTAAATTTTTACCGGCTTTAACGATAAGCGTAATGGGGTTGCCATGGACATTCTCGTAATCTCGCTTTACTTATCTCTGCAATAATAGGCGTTCCAGAATGTTCCAGTTTAATTTCCTTTCGTTTTATTGCTTCCATTTGGGTTAAAGAATAATAAGCAATGTTTAAAATGTGGGTAATGGGTTATACGTTATACGTGGATTGAAACGTAATATATTGACAGTTATTTTTTGTTGCAGTTAAATTGTATGGGCCGTGCTGGATTTAAAACCGCGCATCCGAGTAACAAAGAGTAGGTCGGTTGTGAACATTTTTGTATATAATCATAAGTTATATAAAAAAAGCTCTTCCTACATTTGAATTTCCGTTGTTTATTAACACGAGGGTTATTTATTATTTAATTATTATTATTTAAATAATAAATTACTAATATTTTATTGATTGTTCTGCGTATCAAGTACCGCCTATATTTTTACACAATAATAAAATAAGTTTTATTTCTGTAGGTATCAAATGTATGGGAGTATCGTGTACGTGGGTGCTTATTGACAGAGTCCTCATTCACCTGTCATATTATCTTGGATCCCTTATATAATTTCCCGAATCGACTTCAATAAAGGATAATGTGAATTGACGTTTATATTTAACATGAATTGAGTCTTTGTGTTGTGATTTGTGCTTTGATAACGTGAAAACAGACACACTGAGATATTTTAATAAGATTAAGCTTTGAATTAGAGTCTTTAATGGACAGTAATAATATAAGATATTTTTATTTAAGTTTCATTTATTGGAACTGCGGAGAATTCTACTCCGTAGAGTACCCCCTAGATAGCTTCTATGAAACTCACGACCGCACCTCACTTACTACTTACTTACTCTTACTACTGTAATAGGCTCAGCGACAGCGACAACGCAATAATTTTATCAACTTATAGTTTTTATTTCGCATTATCTTCTGACCAACTTCACCAATTAACATGGTGTACAAAGTAAATTACATCTCCATGAAATCTCCATTTTTATTTAGCTATTTGTTTTTGTAAGTGGACTTTATTGTAAAGCTAAAGGTAATGAATATTTTTGCTATAGATTTTATTCCTTTGTTTCAAACCATTTAAGTGGTGCACGTCATATTATTGCATTGTTGCCGATTATAATTACATTTATTGTGATTAATTATTGAAAATATAAATATTTGCCAAAGTAATAAGTAATCTTTAACACTGAGAGTTAATACACCTTTCTACTTTTTTCTACCTCAACCTTTCAGATATAATTTTCAAAATAAGATCAGTAGGATCAGGCATTATTCTCGCAAACACCCAAACTTTACCTGTCTTTAAAATATTAGTACACATATAGTATTTAATGGCAACTGCAAACGCCTAAACTAATTATTCTAATCGTAAATTTACAACCCTGCACCCTACGATTCCAATACTCATCAGTATTTCAAAAAGAAATTTTATCGATTATCGAAACAACACATGTACTGACAAAACTCTATTAGATACTTTTGAGGCTTACTTTCTATATCGCAATATAATATTGTGTAGGTTTATGTTTTCTAAAAAAATCTTCTGACTTTGATACTGGAGTCAGTCATTGTTTAGCCACGCCGTAATAACTAGGTAATTTTTTTGAAAATAAACATAAGTTGACTCAATTTTTGTCTTGTGCGCCATATTTTGTTACTACCGGGTGTTAGGTTAGACGCCGGCAATATTTTTACAGGACAATCATTAGTCATTTAAAGCCACCCCTATTATAATTTTCATAAAAATATTTAATGTACAGTATTGATCTACCCACCGATTTATTATATGTATAAAGGTTTTAAATAATAAGTTGTGAATTGTTTGTCTCGTTAAACTCATTAAGAGTTGAGTATATATAAGAAAATAACCGCCAAATTCATCAAAAGCATAATAACATACAAACTATATACATTTATACCCAAAATATATGCATTAAAATTATGTTCAAAAAAAGGCTGTTAGGTGTAACTTAGTCCTCTTGTAATTTAGTAAAAAAGTTTTGTTCAATGTCTACATCTACACAGCACAACACTACAAAAAAAAATTGTCAGAAAATACAAAAACAAAATCCTAATCACCAGAGATATAAAATATACTTTACGACCTATTCACAAACCTACCAAATATACATTAAAAATTTCAATAAAATCGGTCTAGCCGTTTCGGAGGAGTTCGAACACAAACACCGTGACACGTGATTAGAATAAAGATAACAATGTGCATGAAATACTTAATGTAACTAAAGTATTTAAGTTGGTAATTATTAATACTGTATCCGTCTAAATAACTTTCAAATTGTACGTCACCTTTTTTTAGAAAATATAGTTGTTATAGTGAGTATAGTGGGCTATTCTTAAAAAATGCCTTCACATATTTCTTTGTAGATCTATAAAAGGGGAATATGCCAACATACATTATTTTGTTATATCTCAAAAGGATTAGGCAGCGTTTTTGATGAAAACTCTGAGATGGCTGGACTGTTTCCGACATGTCCAACAATTATGGTTATATTTAAACCCAACCCAATACGTCTAAATAGCTTTAGAATTGTATGTCATCTTTTTTTAGAACATTATGAGTATAGTGGGCTATCCTTAAAAGATGGATATATACCCACACAGACTCTTTTGTAGATCTATATTTTCTTTGTTGATTCATTATTTACACCTGGCTAAAAAGAAAAATGTATCATGTCATTGTCATTATATTAAGTCGTCAATACATTTTGCAATGGACGTCATTTTCTATACATACAAAAGGCAACCTTAATACATTTACCCAATTTATATACTAAAACGTTCCTCATGTATTACTTTATCCACTCGTGAAAACCGCATGAAGATCTGTTCAGTAGTTTTCGAGTTTATCGCGAACAGACAGACAGACAGACGCGGCTGGGGAGTTTTATACTATTATACTATACTATATATGTATTATATTATACTATATATATTATATTATACTATATAATAATAATAAATAAATATAATATAATAATAATAATACTATATAATGTAATAATGTATTATTCTTTATTTATCCGTGTATGTTAATTAATGTTCGGCGCAACTATTTTCAAAGCTGTCGATAAGTTTGGCGAGACTGTAAAGTGTGTAAAAAAAATTGTTATTAATTATTGTCTATGAAAATTTGTAAAGAAGTGTTTTTTTTTATTGTAGCACGGCAAAATGACTGCGCTGTGTCTGATGGTAAGCACAGTACAATCCAAAAACAATGGCAACCACCGAGTGATACACTATCCATCGCCGGTCGCCGTTGTCATGCCAGCCTGCGAAAAGCTGGATATGCACAGACTGATCCCGAAACGCGACCCGCAGAAGCGAAACACTATGACGGCTTCTTCCGCCACATACATGGTGGTTGCGACCCAGTCAGGCTGTAATACCATACCACCCCGGTTTCGCCATTGCCTCGTTACCTCGTGCCTCACTTAGATGTTATTCGACACCCCCTACACCCCATAAGTTTGTTGTTTAAGAGAATCTACGAAATTATTAACCAACCGTCTTCAAACATAATTCGCAAAACACTATCGCTCGCGTTGCTGTGTTCAGGTCTGAAGGGCGATTGGTTATACAGAATGTTTTATTTTTCATCCACATCCACAGGTTTCAATCAGTAATTACTATAGAATGTAACCATTTTTTGCTAATCAATACCGTGAAAAAGGTTTATAATGGTTGCTTTCATATAGGTACTTAAAATAATTAATAGATCAATTTAAGGACACAAATTTATAAACGGCCATTTAAATCCAATTTAAGCTTAGTTTGAAATTTAAGCATAGTTTATATTAAGGGAATTAACCAGACGACTGATATTTATGTTCATCGCATAAATGTCTATTATAGAAACCGAGGTTCAATAATTTTGGGCTTACAAACTGTCAAAACTATCATTCTAAATTTAAATTCTGTCTGTAAAGAGTTTTCAGTGCGGTTGTTTTATTTAAAATTCCAATTTTCTTGCGATAGTCGTTTATATGAGAATGTAAAATCAAAGTAGTTTTCAGAGCAGTGTTTGATGTATTTCATTTTAAAGCCGGGGTCCCCAGGGTAAGTTTAAGGCACAGCGAAATGACGATCGTTATAGTACGCCAACGGCTTGTGTTGACGACTATACCGCGCTACGAAATTGCTTTCTTGGATTTATAAATAAACCATGGCGAGTAGTAGTCGGGTGAAAGCTGCCGGCAACTAACTTTAAAGATTTTTACAGGGATATAAAACTGGATATTATTTATGAGAGTGTTTTATTTTTATTAATGTTATAATTAAAATTTCAAAGCATAGCTATATTGCGTTATCAGAATTAGAATTAACTGGATTTTTCTCACTTTAATATAAATTTGACCTACCTCTCGGTAATAATATTGTTTTCTGGGTGAAAGGTACTCTATGTCCTTTTCTGTACCCCTGATAACGTGTACGCAAAATTTTATGATGATCACTTCAATAGTTGAGGCGTGAAAGCGTAACAAACAAACTCATATTCGTAATTAAAATATGCAATTTATTACAGTCGACAAGAAAATTTCCTTATTTTAATGTATGTACAACCCTATACAAAAGCAATTCGTTCTATCACATCAGTGACGAATAGTATTTTTAACCGACTTCGAAAAAGGAGGAGATTATTATGTACGTCTGTATGTAGTTTCTTTTTTTGTATACGTTAATCGATATCTTCGTCAATTGTGAACCGCTTTTAATGTTTTTTTTTTATTTAAATTGGTTATACTCGGGGTGGTCCCATATAATGTTCAACCGCTAAGGGATGAAATACCACTTATTTAATTTTCATTCTCTTCTCGTCTACGTATTTTCGACGACGTTAAACAAACTAAGTTTTTTTCATCACTCAGATTTATGATAATATGTCTCATTCAAATTTGTATGTTGAAAAATAGAGAGATGAATAGTACTTATATGACTTTCGCTCACTTTTTGTCAGCTAATTTTAAAGAAAAACTTGCACGACCTATAGTTTCAATAAAAATAAAATATATGGTGCCTTAACTCCTCAACGGCTTACAACAGCTATTTTGTGTTTAGGCTAATAATACTCGTTTTTACATCTGGTATTCTGGCTATTATTAAAAGGAGATGCAGTCATGAACAGAACTTGTAGTGGAAGCGTTTCAATATGTAGTAAATAATACTCTTTATGTTTTAAATATGTTTCTTGGCAATAATAGGATTGATTATACTTAAAACGTTATGTTTTAATCCCAAGAGGAGTTGATGTCAGTCAGGTGCCCAACGTAAAAATTATGCCTAATCATACATCACAACATGACATGTGTGAGAAGTAGACTTAGATTGTTACCTCAGAATAGGGCTCTAAGCAAGAAATGAATTAAAGATGTCAAGTTGAGATTTGCTCGTTGGAATGTGGGGACAATGACTGAAAAGGGAAAATAATTAGCGGATGTTTTACAAAGAAGACTCATAAATGTTGATTGTTGGTGAAATGGAGAGACAAATGCGAGAGAGATAGATGATGGGTATACATTTTACTACTGTGGGAATAACGGTAAGAGAAATAGGGTAGGAATTGTATTAGATAATGAGTTTAAGAAATGTGTAACTGATGTAAAGAGAGTGGATGATAGGTTAATATTGGTGAAGTTAATGATAGAATAGATAATGGTAGATATAATAAGTGTGTTTGTACCTCAAGCTAGATGTACTGAGGCTATAAAAGAGAAGTTTTGGCAAGATTTTGAAGGGATGAAGATGGATATTTCAGCTCAGGATTTGGATTTTCAGCGCATTGGCGAACTCTTCAGCATTTTCTTTCACTATGGGTCTGTAACGCTGATGTTTAGTTTGCACACTGTTTGAACCACGTAAATAAACATTGCTCCAAAATAGGGAATTCAATAATTTTTCGTCTTTTACATAAAATACTTTCTCCAGATCCTCGTTTTTCAAGAGTTCAGCTTCTTTTTTGATTGTAAGTGATAATTTACTTTCGTGTATTTCAAACTGAGCCGTAGCGTCTCTCCTTTATTATCCACTTTTATCGCTTTTAATTTATCAGCGTATGTTTGTGGTGTTAATTTTCTTTTTGAACTCATTTTACTTAGGTAACTTTTATCACACACAACAGTTTCCTGGACAGAGATCAACAAGTAATCATCCTAGTAAGCCGCTGATCTAACCACCGCAAATACAGCGTTGAGAGATTTCATATTATTATTTGTTGTTTGTGTTATTAATTTAACGTTTTGTACATTCATTTGAAATGACTTATTGGTAGACAGTTTATATTAAGGAGCTCATCGAAACCTTTTTTTAAGTTATAGAGGGTACATATATTAAGTAATAGAGATCTGAGGGGAAGGAAACCGATTATTTTTTGAAGTTATAGAGGTTTTAACCTTATCTAGGTTTGATTTGTCGGGGTTCTGCTGTGTTACGAAAGCGAAAGATATAACGCAAAGAAATAATATATGTCAAAGAAACAAAGCAAGATGTCCCGCCTGTTTTGATTATTCTTTTGATGGGCAGATCTAAACAACATATAACTATTTCTTTTCCATCACCGATATTAAGATTGTCGTTATCGTGTTTGTTTTGTTAAAATATCATGTAGGTATCGTCTCTACAGCTTTTTACTTACATACATTTTTATGTTACTGTAATTGTTAAAAAAACATGTTACTATTGGTGAATATTAATAATTATAAACTAGAAATTATTATTAAAATATTCTAAAAATTTATTGAAGCGACGTTACAAACTTATTAATATAATATAATAGATTATTTCATTTAATCGTATACTTGTATTACGTATCATTTATAATAATTGTTACTGCTATTTAGTGTGTTTCATTCAGGTCTGCCTATCATGTATTTACAGGTCGGCGGTGGGTCTTTAAATGTGACATTGTATTCTTCACCAAAGTCTTTGTAGATCACTTCACATGTTATCTCCCAGCCGTCTCGTTCAGCGGCTTTCTGGTTTCCGATTGCCGTCATCCAAGCTCCAGTCAATGGAATACCATGTTCCTTACACATTAGACGTCTGGAATATAAAATAGATTTTTAGGCATTTCAAACACACAATACGTAGGGGGTTGGACCAGAAAAATATTTTGTTTAAAAATAACAGTTGCATCAATCATGCTCACTTACGCTATAGAATAAAAATCAAATCATAATACCGGTTTTGTATTCCTGTGCATATTTATCATATTCTCAAGCACCGTGTCTGGAGGCATGATGTTTCATATGGTCGTCTTTCTTTAGTAATTACCGTCGCTCAACATCATCATCATCTTCTTACCCTTATCCCACCTAAGTACAAGTCGGCACAACATGTTTTCCTTTTCCACGCTCGCCTATCAGATGTCATGTCAATCATCACACCTTTTACACACATCGCTTTTCACACAATCTATCCATCCTTTTTTCGGTCTTCCTCTACTCTTATATCCATCGACCGTCATACTCAAAGCTTTTCTAGTTACATGGTCTTCATCTCTCCTCGTAACATGCCCATACCATGCTCACCTATTACTCCTTAACTTCTCTGTTACTGGTGCTATTTTCAAACTTCCTCTGATATATTCATTCCTAATCTTATCCATTCTAGTTACACCACACATCCACCTTAACATATTTTCTCTTACTTTTGCTAATCGATACAAATATTTTTGTGCTTGTGAGCTCTCTAGTGATTGGTACAAATCATCTTGTACTTTAGCTCTAGCAATAGCAACTTCCCTTTTTGCATTTCTTCTACATTCTACATACATTATTCTCTTATTTTCTTTAATCGTACTATCTTGGTCTTCAATACATTTCCATTCATTGAAAGCAGTTTTTTTTTCTTTCAAAGCCTTTTGTACGTCTTCGTTCCACCACCAAGTATCCTTATCTATCTTTCCTCTTCCTTTCGTTACACCAAAAACATCCTTTGCTACGTTCCTTACACATGTTGCCATTTCATTCCAACATTCATTAACAGTTTTCGCTTCCATATTTTCCATTTCTATCATTTTATTAACAACTTTTGTTCTAAATTCTTTTACATACTCATCTTTCTCTTTTAGATACCATTTAATTTTGGGTGGACGACTAGACTGATTTCCAGCCAGTTTCAATTTTATTTTTAAATCTAGCACTAATAGACGATGTTGAGTAGCGAATATCTCTCCAGGCAGAACCTTGCAATCTTGCACTATTTTAATATTATTTCTTTGTGAAAATAATCAATTTGGGTAGTGTGATTACCACTATTGTATGAGATT
Source organism: Antheraea pernyi (assembly GCA_015888305.1). NCBI lineage: Eukaryota > Metazoa > Arthropoda > Insecta > Lepidoptera > Saturniidae > Antheraea > Antheraea pernyi. The sequence goes on along the minus strand of MU160460.1, from coordinate 70,763 downwards.
AAGTGTTGGTCTCTTTTTTGAAAAAAAAGTATTAGCTAAGGTCAAAAGCAACTGCAGCTTGAATGAGATTTTCACCTTCTTTGTTTTTATTCCCAAAACCACAGCCTCCATGAAATCTCTCATAACCTCCACTGTCTCTTCCCACATGCCCATTAAAATCACCTCCGATGTAGATATCCTCATTCTGTGGAATATCAATCATCACCCCATCAAAATCTTCCCAAAACTTTTCTTTTACAGCCTCATTACACCCAGCTTGCGGCGCATACACACTTATTATATTGACCGTCATCTGTTCTATCAATAATTTCACCAATATTAATCTATCATTTACTCTTTTTACATCCGTCACACATTTCTTAAGCTCATTGTCTAATACAATTCCTACACCATTTCTCTTACCGTTACTCCCACAGTAGTAGAATTTAAATCCTATAGCAATCTCTCTCGCTTTCGTCCCTTTCCATTTCGTCTCTTGCAAACAAGCCACATTTATGCATCTTCTTTGTAAGACATCAGCTAATTCTCTTCCTCTTCCAGTCATTGTTCCCACATTCCAACTCGCAAATCTCAACCGTATATTCCGAATTCCTTTCTTACTTTAAGTCCTACCCTGATTAAGCCGTAATTACCGTCGCTCAACAATAAGATAAAAATAAATTGGTCTTTATATCATTTAGATTAGATTGCAGAGTATAATTTCGTCGTTCATTATTTACGCTCAAACATTTCAAACTAAGTTCTTAATCTTTACGTGTCACAGTTTCAACATGTAGCAATAATTCTACTGACAAGTAAACTAATGATAAAGGCGAGAAAATGTGATATGTAGTTCGGTGGAATGTATAGAGTTGTCCATCGATACAGATACTTTGGTTTTCACGGCCACGATTTTTTTTCCTTTTTTTTTGACTACGCTTTTGACCTAGCCAGGTCTTAACAGTTTCATCGGACTACAATTTTTTTATAGTTATATATTACGTCTACCAGACAATTCTATCCTTTTCTGTGTCAACAATTTTCGACCCGTAAGCACATGTTTATTAGATGCATGCTCGGCTCTCTATTGTTACTAGTGGGCGTCCAGTGCTCGACATTCGACCATAGTTCATTGATTTTTTAAAGGTATACATATTGTAATAATAGTTGTATGTTATAATATCATTGTTGAATGTAGAATGAAAAAGGGCATCAGGCGTGAAAGCGTAACAAACAAACTCACATTCGTAATTAAAATATGCAATTTCTTAAAGTCGACAACAAAATTTCATATTATTATTTGTTGTTTGTGTTATTAATTTCACTTGTAACATGCAACCAATAACATTCGAGAAACTTTTCGTTTTGTCCATTCATTCGAAATGACTTATTGGCAGACAGTTTATATTACGGAGCTCATCGAAACTTTTTCTAAGTTATAGAGGGTGCATATTTTAAGTAATAGAGGTCTAAGGGGAAGGGCACACGTTATTTTTTGAAGTTATAGAGGTATTTACCTTATCTGGGTTTGATTTATCGGGGTTCTACTGTGTTACGAAAGCAAAATATATAACATAAAGAAATAATATATGTCAATGAACAAAGCAAGATGTCCTGTCTGTTTTGATTATTCTTTATTTTGACGGGCAGATCTAAACACCATATAACTATTTCTTTTTCATCACCGATATTAAGATTGTCGTTATCGTGTTTGTTTTGTTAAAATATCATGTAGGTATCGTCTCTACAACTTTTTACTTATAATATCATTGTTTATAACATACATTTTTATATTACTGTAATTGTTAATATTGGTGAATATCAATAATTATAAACTAGAAATGATTTTTTAAATTATTCTAAAAAATTATTGAAGCGACGTTACGCACTTATCATTACATAGTATAAAACAAAGTACCCTACCGCGTCTGTCTGTCTGTCTGTTCGCGATAAACTCAAAAACTACTGAACGGCTTTTCAAGCGGTTTTCACCAGTGGATAAATTTATTAATGAAGAACGTTTCGGTATATAATTTGTCAAGGATTTTTTTATAATCAGGGCGGGGCAACGTCTGCCGGTCCCGCTAGTTAATATAATATAATAGATTATTTCATTTAATCGTATACTTGTGTTACGTATCATTTATAATAATTGTTACTGCTATTTAGTGTGTTTCATTCAGGTCTGCCTATCATGTATTTACAGGTCGGCGGTGGGTCTTTAAATGTGACATTGTATTCTTCACCTAAATCTTTGTAGATCACTTCACATGTTGTCTCCCAGCCGTCTCGTTCAGCGGTTTTCTGGCTTCCGATTGCCGTCATCCAAGCTCCAGTCAATGGAATACCATGTTCCTTACACATTAGACGTCTGGAATATAAAATAGATTTTTAGGCATTTCAAACACGCAATACGCAGGGGGTTGGATCAGAAAAATATTTTGTTCAAAAATAACAGTTGTATCATTCATGCTCACTTACGCTGTACAATAAAAATCAAATCATAATACCGGTTTTGTAGTCCTGTGCATATTTATCATATTCTCAAGCACCGTGTCTGGAGACATGATGTTTCATACGGTCGTATTCTTTAGTAATTACCGTCGCCCAACAATAAGATAAAAATAAATAGGTCTTTTTATCACCTAGATAGATTACAAGTTATAATTTCGTCGTTCATTATTTACGTTCAAACATAGTTCAAAGTAAGTGCTTAATCTTTACGTGTTACAGTTTCAACATGTAGCAATAATTCTACTGACAAGTAAACTAATGATAAATATGAGAAAATGAGATATGTAGTTCGATTAAATTTTCAGAGCTTTCCATCGATACAGATATTTGGGATTTCACGGCCACGATTTTTCATCGTTATATATTAGGTCTACCGGACAATTCTATCCTTTTCTATGTCAACAATTTTCTGCATGAATTGATTGATTAGAGAGCTATTGTTATACTTAAATGTACACATACTGACGTTGCAAATTACTAATCAAGTCAGTCTTAAATGTGAAGCGAAACGTGTATAAGTACATAATTAAGTTAATTTACGCCACCGTATTTTATACCTGGACTTAGCACCTTGTGACTATGAATTGCTTCTTACAAGGTTTTTTGAAGTACAGAAAATTAAAAAAAATATGCAGATATCAAACAAACACCGATTCAATATTTCTCATCAAGATATGAAACATTTTTCAAAAATGGGTTATCCACATTTCCTTTACGCTCATAAAAATTCATTAATAATAATGGCAATTATATTATCTAATAGAATTTATAGAGTCAGAAAAATGAATATTCTCTTTTATACCAAGGACCGACAGAACTTTCTGATATACCTAATATTTCAGAAATAAAAAGTAAACCTCCACGAATAATGTGTACTGTTTTAATGAAATATGTACAAAAAATCAACTCTATCGATTTTTTATAAATCCTTCATGATTACAGGAATATTTTCTGAACGAATTGTAGTATCTTAACATTCATAAGAGACTTTTTACTATTTAAATTGAAATAAAGTTTAATAAATGTATAAAGACTGGTAAACGCATATTTCATAAGTTTATACGACTAGGCTTTAACGGCATCAAAGAAGGGTTAATAGGTAGACTGATGCCTGAGATGTCACCGATGGAAAATCTCATCACGAGACAAGTATATACCAAGTATAAAAGAGAACGTTAATTTCTAATTTGTTCTATGTAAGACTGTTCGGTAACATGTGTATATATATATATCATAGGAGACAAATAAACCTGTGGGTCACCTGATGTCAAGTGATCACCACCGTCCATAACACTTGCAACACCAGGGGAGTCGCAAGTGCATTGCCAGCCTGTGTTTGGGGAAGAGGGAGTAGCGGAAGGCTGGGTGGGGGGAGGAGAAGAAGAGTTGGTCTTCCGGCGCTCTCACTCACCGAACGTAACGCAACAATGCAAGCACTGTTACTTCACGTCGGTGTTTCTGTGAGAGGGTGGTATTACCAAGGACGAGTCGACCCATTCACGCTGAAACTAGTAATAGCTTCAGTGTGGCTCTACCACCTACAAAAAATTATAGAGAAAGTAATTTAAGATTTCAAAGTCATTTCTGTAAGAGACCAACTGCAGTGCCATAGACCTCATTCCGAAGGAAGGTATGGGGCATTCTCACCACGCCAGCCAACGTAGTATTAGCGATTTCAAACTCCAGAAAATCCAGAGTTTTATATTTTCTATATAGAGTAGTACTACAAGAATATATCTCATGTTCAGGTTTCCTCACTATGTTTTCCTTCAACGTCAGCCGATAGTGCTATAAATTTAAATTAGTAAATTTATATTACTAAAAATATGTACCTGATTTTGAAAATCTCTCGTGTTATTCCAAGACGCCTATATTTTGGGTGAACTACTACTGCCCTGTCATCATAAAAAGTGTCTAGTTCATAGCTGTTTAAAGTGTCAAATTTTGAAAACAGACCAGAAATAATTTCTAGAAACTTCTTCACCTCTTTAGTTTGCGGCTGTAAATAAACAATAATAATAATATCAACTTGTAAACATAGTATGTTGGGTCCGACTCCAACTCACGATATATTGGTGATAATATACGGCTCTCTTATATTAAAAATGATTGATGATATATCGAAGATCGATACTCCAAAACCGTTTGACCCATCGCCATGGAAGTTGACACTTCTAAGTGAATTGTCATTCTATGTAATTTACTACAACGTGCAACTGGCTGCGCTGTATTTCATTGGTATTAATTTTTATAATAGCTATTCAATGTGTATGACATCGAAGGCGTTTGGTTCCTTCTATTTTAGCAACCCAATAAAAGTTATATTAAATTATTATAATGAAAATGGAAATGAAAGTTGTACTATATTTATGTACTTTAATAATACAATTTTGATAATAAATTAGGGAGAAATTATTTCAGTTTATATCGCGTATTAATTCTCTGCAACCACGAGCGACCGCTACCTCGGCGACCTCCACACACCTATGTTCACTAGTGTACACGATAGGTATATTAAGAAATCTATAGATAATTCACATAAATACAATGACATCGAAGGCGTTTGGTTCCTTCTATTTTAGCAACCCAATAAAAGTTATATTAAATCATCATAATGAAAATGGAAATGAAAGTTGTACTATATTTATGTACTTTAATAATACAATTAAAATAAATTAAGGATAAATTATTGCAGCTTATATCGCGTATTAATTCTCTGCAACCATGAGCGACCGCTACCTCGGCGACCTCCACACACCTATGTTCACTAGTGTACACGATAGGTATATTAAGAAATCTATAGATAATTCACATAAATACAACATCCTATTAATATTTAGGAAAAACATACGTTCAATTCTTCATGTATATCATGTTTCGTTGCTATCACCATAAGGGAAGCACCGACTATTTCATGTACATTTTCTGTACCATCATCGATGCAGCAGACAGTCACGCGATGTGGTTTCGCTTCCCAGAGAATTTTAAACATTTCTTCAGCATCTTTCATGGCTGATACACTTTCCGGTATACCTTCATATAAAAACTATTTATTTAGAAAGAAAGAACAAGAAAGAAAAAGTTTTTATTTTTAAAACACAACATGGTTACAAGATAAATAATGAAAATACCTGTAGTTAATTTAAAATGTCCAAAAATAACGTCCCCATTCAGCTACATGCTGCTGTGTACTACAGCGCTGATTTTCAATGGAGGACCAGAGCAATATACGGACGTAACAAGAATATAACATGTCTAAAAAAATATAAAACAATAATAATAAACATTAAAAAAAAACATAAAATTAAATACACGACAAAGTAATACATACCATAATACAGATGAGGAACAAACGAAACAAAAATAGTTCGAGGCAGGGTGATATAAAAATTGAAAGTGAGTTTACAAATGTTATTAATGAATAATTAATTAAATTCAGGAATGTTTATTATTTAAATAACTTGTGTATTAAATGCGACCGACTCGCGTTACTTTTTATCGCAGTCTCACCTAAGCTAACCAAACCGAGATGAAACTGTTTTGTTTTAACTTAAAAATCATCAATTTATTAATATACAAAGTTACCAATGATTGTTAGGTGACATAAAAACTCAAAACTTTGAGCATAACTATGACTTTTAGCGGAGAGGAGAAATCACCTCTTTCGCCCGCTGCTACCGGCCCCTCAACTTTTATCAAGATACGAATTGCCCCTCAAAACACTGCTTGCTCTTTTATTCCGGTTTGGTTGGGTTAGGTTATACTGTGAAAAAGATAACGCGAGCCGGTCGCGGTAGTGGTCGGCAAGCGCGGTGCATTTAATACACAAGTACCGATTTATTTTATATTTAACAAAACGTGAAGTGTACATACATAATCAATTTATTAATATAGATAATTTCACACACACGTAATGCATTTGGTATCACTGATTGATTATACATTCTCGTTCAAAAGCGTCAGTTCAGGGCATATGTTCGGATGGATCTATATACTATGCAAATAAAGATAGTTGATAATAAAGTTTATAAAGTTATTTATTTACTAAATTAATATTTTTCTGTATTTTACTAAATAAAAATTATATAGGAAAATGAACACTTATATCCGCAATAGTAATTAATGACAAGAAATGTGATTATCGTCTATTAAATTAGAGAGACTAAAGATACTGCTTGAAGAATGCCTTTATATCGTGTTACTACGTGGAAATAATATCTCAAGCTATATACTATTAAAAAAAAAAAAATACAGACGAATTGATAACCTCCTCCTTTTTTTGAAGTCGGTTAAAAATAGTTCGAGGCAGGGTGATATAAAAATTGAAAGTGAGTTTACAAATGTTATTAATGAATAATTAATTAAATTCAGGAATGTTTATTATTTAAATAACTTGTGTATTAAATGCGACCGGCTCGCGTTACCTTTTATCGCAGTCTAACCTAAGCAATCATTGGTAACTTTGTATATTACCAACTTGATGATTTTTAAGTTAAAACAAAACAGTTTCGTCTCGGTTTGGTGAGCTTAGGTTAGACTGCGATAAAAGGTAACGCGAGCCGGTCGCATTTAATACACAAGTTATTTAAATAATAAACATTCCTGAATTTAATTAATTATTCATTAATAACATTTGTAAACTCACTTTCAATTTTTATATCACCCTGCCTCGAACTATTTTTAACCGACTTCAAAAAAAGGAGGAGGTTATCAATTCGTCTGTATTTTTTTTTTTTT
>MU160460.1:11248-33044 GCA_015888305.1 Antheraea pernyi | reverse complement strand
GTATGCATACATACATAGCTATAAATGTACATTTATAACCAATAGATATTAGTTCGAAACTCGTATTATAGAGGCGCTGATTGGAAGAAACGAGTGCGACCTCTATTTATATAACGTACTCTGTGGTGACGCTTCAATATTAACATGTATCGTCCTGTTTATACGTATGGCAAGTATACATTTGAATAGAAATATTAATATAAGTACTGATCTATATATTAATACGTGAAGTGAAAACTTTGTACCCATTTTTAAGCGAATTGCGCGAACTGAACATCGTGAAATTTAGCATAGATATAGTTTACTAGTGGTCGACATTCGACCATATTTATTGATTTTTTTAAGTTTGAATTTTATTAGGGTTAATATCTTTGTTGAATGTAGAATGAAAAAGGGTAATTGGACCGTAAGAGTAAAATAATACATACAGTCGTGTATAGCAACCTCCTTCACAACCTTTTTTGAAGTCCTTTTTTGACAGATGTCAAAATGTCTTTTTTTATTTACATGTGTGTATATGTTGTGTAAAATTGAAGCAGTGGTGTGAGTAATGGATATTTTAATTAATTTAATGTACTTCTAATGCATTTTATATAAAATAAATAGCTTTCTGCACTTCTCCTCCATATAAACTTTAACTATGCCAAATTTCACGTTCATCCGTTCGCGCAATTCCGTTAAAAAGGGATACAAAGTTTAGGCTTCACGTATTAATATATAGATAACATGATTTTGAACAATTACAGTAATATAAAAAAGTCTGTTATCAGTCATACCGTTTCTCAAAGTTTTCTAACCAGCCATTGCTAGCCATTACATTAAACAATATATAACTATTTCCTTTTCACTTATTATTTTATGTATGTATTTTAATATATTCATTATTATCTAAGATAGTGTGGTGTTACAATATTAATCTACGTATGTGTGCGTTATCGTGCCATTTGTTTTGTCAAAATATTACGTAGGTTGTCTCTACAGCTTTTTACTTACAATATCATTGGTTATACACAAAGATTGACAAGTAATATGTACAACAAGTTTAATGTTTTCCCAAAAATATAATAAAGGATAATAACAAGTATATGCCTATATTATAGACAATTATTATTTCCTTTTTTTACACGATTATTCCTAAATTAGTTATTTTTTAAATAGAATTTATACTAATGTAAATAAACAATAATAATATAATTCAGTTTGACAATTTTCATACATTTATGAGCAACGCCTCTGGAGGAAATAAAGGAAAATTATATTCAGCTATATATATTATATATTAATAACATGATTTTGAACAATTACAGTAATATAAAAAAGTCTGTTATCAGTCATACCGTTTCTCAAAGTTTTCTAACCAGCCATTGCCTAGCCATTACATTAAACAACATATAACTATTTCCTTTTCACTTATTATTTTATGTATGTATTTTAATATATTCATTTTATGTGCACTTTCTCATAACCTCCCCTCTCTGTTACCGCGTGCCCATTAAAATCACCTCTGATATAAACATCCTCATTCTGTGAAATATCCATCATCATCCCTTCAAAATCTTGACAAAACTTCTCTTATACAGCCTCATTACATCCAGCTTGAGGTGCACACTCACTTATTACATTAACAATTATCTCTTCTATCAATAACTTCACCAATATTAACCTATCATCCATTCTTTTTATATCCGTCACACATTTCTTAAACTCATTATCTAATACAATTCCTACCCTATTTCTCTTACCGTTACTCCCACATTAGTAAAATTTATATTCAACACCAATCCCACTCCACCAACATCAATCTCACTCGCATTCGTCTCTTTCCATTCTATCTTTTGTAAACAACCAACATTAATGAGTCTTCTTTGTAAAACTTCCGCTAATTCTTTTCCCTTTTCTTGTAATATACGTAGACGAGTAGTAATTCATTGAAAATCAAATAAGTGGTATTTTAGACCCATAGCGACTGAATATTTTCTTCAAATTTATGTGGGACCACCCATAAGTATAACCGATTCAAATAAAAAATCGATCAAATAAAATCATTAAAATCGGTACACAATAGACGAAGATATCGATTAACATACATAAAAAAAGAAACATAATAACCTCCTTCTTCGAAGTCGGATAAAAATACTCTGGATATTATATGGATGGATGGACATACATTAGATACATTAAAATATGGAAATTCTGTTGTCGACGGTAATAAATTGCAAATTTCGTGCACATCAACCCTTATCCTTACTAATATTTTAATTACGGATGTGAATTTGTTTTTAAAGCTTTCATACCTCAACTATTGAACCGATCATAATACAATTGCATACACGGTGTCAGGGGTACAGAAAAGGACATAGAGTACCTATCACCCAGAAAACAATATTACTACCGAGAGGTAGGTCAAATTTATATTAAAGTGAGAAAAATCCAGTTAATTCTAATTCTGATAACGCAATATAGCTATGCTTTGAAATTTTAATTATAACATTAATAAAAATAAAACACTCTCATAAATAATATCCAGTTTTATATCCCTGTAAAAATCTTTAAAGTTAGTTGCCGGCAGCTTTCACCCGACTACTACTCGCCATGGTTTATTTATAAATCCAAGAAAGCAATTTCGTAGCGCGGTATAGTCGTCAACACAAGCCGTTGGCGTACTATAACGATCGTCATTTCGCTGTGCCTTAAACTTACCCTGGGGACCCCGGCTTTAAAATGAAATACATCAAACACGAACTGCTCTGAAAACTACTTTGATTTTACATTCTCATATAAACGACTATCGCAAGAAAATTGGAATTTTAAATAAAACAACCGCACTGAAAACTCTTTACAGACAGAATTTAAATTTAGAATGATAGTTTTGACAGTTTGTAAGCCCAAAATTATTGAACCTCGGTTTCTATAATAGACATTTATGCGATGAACATAAATATCAGTCGTCTGGTTAATTCCCTTAATATAAACTATGCTTAAATTTGATTAAATGGCCGTTTATAAATTTATGTCCTCAAATCGATTTGTTATTACTAATTAATTAATTACTATTAAGTATATGAAAAGAAAGCAGCCGTTATAAACCTTTTCTACGGTATTGATTAGCAAAAATGGTTACAGTCTATAGTAATTACTTATTGAGACCTGTGGACTTGGATGAAAAATAAAACATCTCCTGTATAACCAAACGCTCGTCAGTCCTGGACACATCAACGCGAGCGATAGTGTTTTGCGAATTATGTTACAAGATAGTTTATCATTTCGCAAATGCTTCAACACCTTTTTACAGCATTGCCACTGAAATACACTGATTTAATTCCCGAGAACTGACGTACGTGGAAAACGAGTTTTCCAGACATCTGCCAGGCGTCCCGGGACGGCTCAATTTTTTTTTCTATGCTAAGGAGTTAATTTATTAGTTTCAAGTATTATTACAGAAAAATATAAACTATAATGTTAAACAGCTAGTCCTCAAAATATTCATGGAAATAATTGAGTAGGACGTCAGTTACAATTGTTATTAAAAACTATAGTGATTATGAATAATAGGTATGTAATGTAAATACACATCTTGAAAATTGATTAATATAATAAATAAATAGATAAATGATCAACCAAGTCATCACTATGCAACCTTTGATCATTTTAATTTTTATTAATAAGTATTTTTTATTTCCTTCAAAACTTTTATCCAACTTCTTAGATTTACTTTACGTATGAAAGTTTTAGTCACATTTTTCGTCACGAATATGGTGAATCAATATGTTATATTAGCTTCTGCCCGTGACTTCGTCCGCGTGGAATAGTTACTATGGGCTAACGCTAACACGCAGAGGAAGCTCTCAAAAGGAAAAAAAAATGAGCCGTCACGGGACGCCTGGCAGATGTGAAACATCGAAATTGTTTTGTATAAGTTATATACCTAAAAGAAAAGATTACGACAGGAATCAACTATGGTATAATGAGAAGATAAATCATTACAAATTTGTTCCATAAAATAATTACTGTTTATTTATTTTATTACATAAATATTAATTTTATAAAATACAACAATTCAACTAGGCGCAGGCGGCCTTTATCAAAGGACGTCGGCGAGTGCCGCGTAACACTAGTATAACGAGTGACTGGACAAAACAATTTGAATCTCATGTGTATACCGATAGGGTTGCAAATCTTTTTGAGTAATTCGTTGATAGTACAAAGTTCGTGTTTTGCGTCGCCACGTCGCGCCAAGCCAAAATCAGGTTTACCCGCGCCTATAGACGTTTCACATCAACAAAACCCGATTTTGAAATATTCTTTATTGGTGATCCGCTCTTATTGGTCTTAGCGTGATGTCTTCCTCGATAAATGAGTTATCTAACACTGAAAGAATTTTTCATATCGGCCAGTAGTAGTAATATCTGGATATTACCCCCTACAACCTCACAGACTTTACCTCTTTATAATATTATAGTAATATAGTATATATAGTATAAAAGTATAGATTAATCTGTAACTAAGTTAGACCAACCATGAATTTACTTGGAGCAAAAAGGAAACGAAGTTCTGACCTCCGATTGTCTATAAACATATTATTTATAATTTCTATGCTCGTAGATAAGTGTATCTCTCTTAAAAATAGACCTTCGCTTGCTTAATCATTGAAGCCCTATTGCTTGTCTATAATAGTTAGAGCGATACGGTGTCAATGGGTATATTCCTGTTTCCCACGCCTCGATGACTCATTCAATGTTTGTTTTTAATAAACAGTTTTCGTATAAGTGTAACATTTACCATTTAAACATTACGTTTATGTGTATACATGTATTATTATACTTTGATTGGTTTCTTTCATATTTTGGTATAATTATTATACAGTCTACATGTAATGTGTGTGTATTTGGGGTGTAAAGGGTGACGAATAACATCACAAGGCTTGAGACACCTAAGCCAATCTCATCTCCACGAGGTGCACCCCTGCTGAATAACGAACGAGGCAATGGTGAAAGTGGGGTGGTAGGGTTTTACAGCCTGACTGGGTCGCAACCACCATGTATATGGCGAAAAAGCCCGTCATAGTGATTCGCTTCTGTGGGTCGCGTTTCGGGATCAGCATGTGCATATCCAGCTTTTCGCAGGCCGGCATGAAAGCGGCGACCGGCGATGGATAGTATGCCACGAGGTGATCGCCATTCTTTTTGGATTGTACTGTGCTTACCATCAGGCATAGTGCAGTCATTTTGCTGTGCTACAATAAAAAAATGTGACAAACTATTTTTATTTTATAATATGTTTTATACGCCAGTTATAGTTTATATGTTATTGATTTATGAGTTTTGTTTTACTTATACACCAAAATATACATAATTCTTCTTTCTCTCTTGGATATATACATCCAAAGGTTATCTAGAAGATATTACTATCAGCAATAAGTCGGCCCTTTGTATTAACCACATAATTTGAAATGTATAATGTAAAATAAAATGTTAATGAATAAAATGATAATAAAAAACGCTAAACAGTGGATCATAATTTTTGTGTGAATTGCTCATAAAAAGAATACCAATTGTAACGCATTACGTATAAAAGATTTTATACGTGCGAAAATATATAAATTACTAGCGGACCGGACGGACGTTGTCCCACCATGATAATAAAAAAAAGGCTTTTATCCGACCGCAGCGCCACCTACCGGGTCCAATTGTGAATCTAAACCATTCTCGGATCCACTGGAACACGCACACAAAATTTCATCTAAAATTGGTCCAGCCGTTTAGGATAACTTCAGTGACATACACACGTACAGAAGAAATTTATACATAAAGATTTATTTGAAAAAGTTTTCAATCATATTAGGAATTCTAATCTAAATGTTGGTAATTAATTTTACAACAAATAATAAATAACTCAAATTACAGTTCCAATGCTCCCATCGCAATCTGAGTCATTTCAAAAACCTGAATTACAGAAAATTAATGTTTTAAATTGTGTAAAAGCATCGCCGTCAGTTAAATAAATTGGAAAACTTTACTTATATTGGTCTCTACTATTAATTCTTAAATATTTTTTGTAGTAAGTGAAGGGGCTGGTAGGACCATGTAAATAGGCCCCACCAGGAAATGCGGTAAAATAAATAAGCGTGGGAGCGGTTGGTAGTGGCCTTGCCTATAAATAAATAAAATAGCAAGAACCCCAAATAACAGCGTGGACTGACCTGCAACTCAGCATCTCGTACGGAGAAGCGGCGTCCCAAGCGAAATATGCGATGACTGCGAATTGTTCTCCAATCTCCTCAAGCGGGCGGCGTAAATATATGTTATTTTGATTCTTCCCGTGCGGACACCATATAATAACTCAAAGCGTTCCCCATATATATATGTGGTGTAAAAACGTTGCGGAGTAATATATGTTGCGGTGAAAAAATATGGAATAATAATGACAAGATTTTATTTTGTTCTTTTTCTTCTTATTTGTCACACTGACATCCAAAAAGTTCGTATCTAAGGCATCTGCATGCTCCGTACTTGATCAATGAGATCCAGGCCATAAACACATCTCATTATCTGGAGCGCAGTTATTAAATTTATTTATAAGGGGCCAACCAGTAAGTAATATGCTATATTCGTAATGGCGTTCTAGAAAGTTAATGCCTTAAATGCGCTGTACGATTCCGTTACGTTAAATAACATACTTCTCACTTATATAAGATTTTTTATTTACAACTCCCAACTAACGTCCTTGGAACATAATCGTTCGGTTAAGTATTGAACATGTAATATTTTAAGTTGTCAGTCAATGGAAGGTGGCTCATATTCAAGATAAAAAAAAAATCACGCAGGCATAAAGACTGCCGACAGAAGTGTAAACTCAAAACAAAGACATAACTGTGTTCTCTTTTGAAATTTTAAATTCATTATGGTGCGAATGATAATATTTAAATTTCAGAATTCGTTTACTGAAATTATTAACGTTAGTGTAGTTTTCATATCTATTGGCGCTCGGAGCAATAATTATATACATTTTTATAACGTATTTTTTTAATATATAGGAGGGAAATGAATAGATGGTGTCCTGATGTTAAGTAATCACCTCCGTCCATAGACACTAGCATCATCAGGGAAGTCGCAAGTGCGTTGCCAGCCTGAGGGGGAGGGGGGCAGGGAGGGTGGGAAAGGTAAGTTAGCCTCCGGCGCTCTCACTGACCGAACGAAACGCAACAATGCAAACACTGTTACTTCACGTCGGTTTTCTGTGAGAGGGTGGTACAACCCTGGGCAACCCGTACCATTCATGCTGAAACTAGTAATAACTTCAGCGTGGCTCTACCACCTAGGAGCGATACCTAAATTAGCGATAAATCTCTAATCTTGAATAGACATTTATACTATTTCCATATCTACGTGACGAAGTTGCGGCTACTTGTTTTAAAGCGAAAAACTAACTTCAAAAATAAATTCGATAAGTCACAGAAAAACGTTGAACCTTTGTTATTTTACTAATAACTCAAAATTAGTGTTTCTGAGTTCTTTTGACATGTGTTAAAATCACGAACCCAGTGATCGTGGGCTCACTGAATTTGGCCCTACTCTTTTAGATTTTTCGATTTTTTTTATTTTTAATTATTTGTTTGTCGTTTGTTGGTTATCGTTAATGTTCGAATGTAAAAATTGTTTGTTCGTCTTTTATTTATTTATAATTAATTAAACAAATGTTCAGTGGGGCCAAATTCAGTGAAACCAATTTGCAATGTTTACAAAATCCTTACCACAGATTATATGCAATTCTCGTCATTGAACATTTAATTTTTTTAAGGTAAAAATTTTGTAAAGGTAATTTTCCTCATTTTATGAATTGAAATGAATAATAAGTGGATATTTTCGTATTCAATCAACCGCGCTCGCCGACCGCTACCGTGGCCGGCTCGCGTTTTCCTTTTTCGCAAGTCTAACCTAACCTAACCGACACATAACATTAATAATAAGTGGATACTTTCGTATGCAATCCAACGCATTTCGTATGATTTATCTGGTATTCCGAATAATCGGAAGATTAAATTAATAATTAGGAATAATTAATTAATAATAAGGATTAATAAATAATTATTAATTAGGAATTTAATTTCCATCATTGTGTTCAGTTCTTCACAGTACACATCTGCAGTAATGCTCACCCCATTTGGTAAGAAGCTGTGATGAATCACACCGGCGCTAAACCACCAAATGTTACCATCACTTTTCTAGGGGTAAGTTTTTGTTTAGGGCATTGTTTAGGTGCTGAACCAGGATCCAACCAACTTGTTGAGCGCTTGCGGTTATCAAACAGAATCCATTTTCATCGCAGGTAACAATGCGGTTCAAAATTCCTTCATTTGTGTGTCTGTTGAGCAGTGCAAGACACGTCTCGACGCGTAGTTCGCGCTGGTGATCATTGAGTTCGTGGGGCACCCATTTGTCAATTGTTTTTACCTTGCCAATTTAATGAAATTTCCAGAACGGAAGCGAGCAAACCAATAACAGTTGGTGCGTTGGTTTGTAGTGTTAGGTCCGTAAACGTCGTTGATGTTGCGTGCTGCTTGTGCCGCGTTGCTACCACGACGGTACTCATATCCATAATTACTCAAATTTTTAACGTATCCATGATGACAAAAAAGATTGAAATGCGATGAAAATGTAACACTAATTAATAAACAAATTACTACTTTTGAATTATTTTGATTTGAAACGGCCAGTACTGCAGAACGGCAATTTCATAGGTGAATACCTATTACATTGTCGCACAATAGTGTTAAATGAAGAATTAATAATACATTGGTGAAAAGTGGGACCACATTATGATAACGTAAACCACACATTACTCACCCCATGACCTCTACCACCCGTTAAGGAACCCAAGATTGTCTGTCAAAATCAAAAACATAGATTTAAGACTTGTGGCTTCACCGGCTGTGTTTGAAGTGCTCTGCTTTTTGCGTCAGCAAATCCAATTGAGATCTAGTGATCTCTTGAAAATTTCATGTCAAGAAATTAAATTGATCTCTTTATTCAATTAAGATATAGTCACAATTTAATGTAAACTATAGTATGTTCGTGAAAATTGGAACAGCAATATAATAAGTTGAATTACACAGTACTCACCCCTACAGCCTGGCTGCCAGTTTTAATTAAGGTACCCAAAATCGACTGTAAAACAAAAGTATTTATTTAAGCCTTGTGTCCTCATACGGTTGGGTTTGATATGCACTTCTTGTTGCATCAGCAGACACTAGTAAAATCAAGTCACCGTCTGAATATCATATGTAATATGGGACCTCGCGAATCATTAATAACGAAGTTCCAGGAATTTGGTATCCTACCTCTACCCTCCCAATATATTCTTGATAATTGAATGTATGTCCGTAGAAACTTTGAAAACCTGCCTTTTGTAAAGGACCGGCATGATCTACATACAAGAAACTGTAACAAACTAGTCGTCCCATGTTTCAGAATTAGCAAAATCTTTAATAGTTTCTTAGGTAATAGTGTTAGGTTTTACAATAAAGTCTCAAAACATTACCCATTTGCCGGACTGTAAATTTAAGAGCCATGTCAAGCAGGTTTTAGGAGGTGAATGATGTTGATGTATGGAATTGACTCCTCTCTGTGCATCCACTAAAAACGGTATTGTTACGTATAATGTATTAGAAAATGTATATATGTTAAAAACATGTACCCGATTTTAAAAATAAAAAAAATCCAAAAATCAAAAATAGTGGAGCCAAATTCATTGAAGTGTGATCGTGCTGCATATATCATGTATATATGTTAAAAACATGTACCCGATTGAGTTTCCTGGTGGTTCTTCTCGATGACTGGGTTGTTTTCCAAACCGGTGGTATTTTTATGTTCATAATTATTACGTTATTAGGGCCTAAACTGAATAAAGTAATTTTGAATTGATTTGAATATATTAAGGAATTAATTTGATCTCTTTCTATTTTTCCTATTAAGACCAGTAACAACTGAATATGTAATAGCGACTTAATAGAACGTTAGTGAATGTGAGACAACAGTATGAAAGAAAGTCACATATTAGTTACCTCTGCAGCCTTACCGCCATGTTTAATTAAGGAACCCAACGTTGACTGTAAATCAAAAACGTCAATTCAAGTGTGGCATCACATGCTGAGCAAGTCACTTTCTGAACATAAGATTAACTAAGCTTAAATCTTAAAAATCTTACTCCCGCGGAAAAGAAGCACAGTGGCTGACGATTTTTCGTTGTTGTCGGTGTCTGAAACAAAAATGGATTCCATTAATCTTGAATCGAATAGTTAATCGGGGGAATATCGATTCAATGTCCGAATCAAATGGCAGCTTGAGTAACATTGTTTCCATACGATCGCATGTAGATAAAATTTAAGATTGGCTTCCAAATTTTAAATTGATTACGCTTAATGATACCCTTGGAAAAGGTCCTTTAGCTCAGTACTGGGATGTTTACGGTCTGATATTATTTACTTATGCCCAACTTCAAAACAGTTAAGCCGACAGATAAATCTTTCTATAATATTAATATACACAATTTTTGGATTGTAGCTAAGTAGTATTGATAAAATTTAACAGAGGTAAAGTAAAATGTTTAGAATGGATGTGATGAATAAGTTAATTAAAGTAATAAGTATTAATGATTGCCATAGGAAAAACAGCCTACAGTTAGTTAAGATAAGCGCAGTTTCTATAAATCAAGAAAACTATTGTTACGAAACTCTGTTTATTTCATTTTCTACACGTTCTTTGAATTTCATCTGCGTTAACTCCTTTTTAAGTTAAGTCAATTTTATATCTTTCATTTTTCACTTTTCTATCTACATATAATAAGAATGTGAATATAACATATCTATACTTTTCGATTTTCGGGAAAAAAATTGTCGTCGGTGTTTGTGTAACTTAGTCTATGTTTTATTAAAATCGGTCCACTCTCTCATAACTTATTGTAATTTCAATGACGGCTCGAGGTAAGTACGAGTGAACAGTAGTTATCTATAGTAATATTATATTTTATGCACAGTGCTTTGGCGCTATGAGCGGTGACCCGGTAACTTTAAATGAGTATTGTACGCTGTACCTTAATTAATTTTCACGTATCACTGTGCCACCTAGCGAAATAAGCTCGTGCCTCATTGCACTTTTATTGCATAGGTAGTAGTGAATTCCCTTGGTGTGTAAAGTAATTTAATCTATACTTAATATTATAAAGAGGTAAAGTTTGTGAGTTTGTGACGTTGTACAGGGTAATCTCAGGAACTCCTCTTCTTCTTTTTACCCTTATCCCACATAAGTAGGGTCGGTACAACATGTTTGTCATGTTGTGGTATATGATTTGGCTTAAATTTTACGATCGGCTACCTGCCTGACATCAACCCTCCTTGGGATTATTTTGTCGTACCACTGTATTTATGATTATTATTATATAGTTACGAAGTCTGATGGGATCTTGGGATGGGATGGGGTAATCTCAGGAACTACTGGTCCGATTTGAAAAAATCTTTCAGTGTTATATAGCTCATTTATCGAGGAAGAATATAGGTTATATACCATCACGTTAAGACCAATAGGAGCGTAGCACTAGTGAAGAATGTTTCAAAATCGGGGATTTATTCCTCTTGAGAGCTTCCTCTGCGTGTTAGCGTTAGCCCAATGCCAAAGTAACTATTCCGCGCGGACAAAGTCGCGGGCAGGCCGAGGTTAATTAATAAATATTTGTGAAACTCTTTTAGCTCTAATAAAACGCTCATTATAACTTAGTACTTCCTTGGTTGTTTCGTATAAACTTTTTTTTTTATGTAGCACGGCAAAATGACTGCACTATGATTGATGGTACAATCCAAAAACAATGGCGACCACCGAGTGACACACTATCTATCGCCGATCACTGATATCATGCCGGCATGCAAAAAGCTGGATATGCACAGACTGATACCGAAACGCGACCCGCAGAAGCTATTCGCTATGACGTTCTTTTTTGCCTTTTTTCGGTAGTTGCGACTCAGTCAGGTTGTAAAACCCTACCACCCCGCTTTCGTCATTGCCTCGTTCGTTATTCAGCAGGGTGCACCACGTGCAGGTGAGGTTGGCTTGGGTGCCTCAAGTCTTATGATGTTATTCGACACCATACATTGAAGACATTTTGCCGTGCTACTATAAAAAAAAAGTTTTTTGTGTAATTTGCACATATAAATGAAATTAAACAACTTCTACTGTTACTTTATATACATACCAGCCTGGTAGAAGGTACTTCACAGAATTATCTAAGTCAAATATGATTACACTTTGTCATAAGGGTTAAGTACTAATCATAAAATCTGTCCAGATTAAACACGGTATCTATCATAAAACAAGAAAAATATTTTTACGAGAAAGAAGACCCAGTGTTAAATAATATTATTTTATTTATTATATGCTAGTATAAAATAATTTTAATGTCTGCAAAAAGATTTAAATTGACAATGTTTTTTAAACAAAAATATTTTATTTAATTAAATATAAATCGGTCCAGCCGTTTAGGAGGACTTCAGTGACATACACACGTACAGAATAAATTTATATATAAAGATTTAGTTTAAAAAGTTTTCAATCATTTTAGGAATTCTAATCTAAATGTTGGTAATTAATTTTACAACAAATAATAAATAACTCAAATTACAGTTCCAATGCTCCCATCGCAATCTGAGTCATTTCAAAAACCTGAATTACAGAAAATTAATGTTTTAAATTGTGTAAAAGCATCGCCGTCAGTTAAATAAATTGGAAAACTTTACTTATATTGGTCTCTACTGTTAATTCTTAAATATTTTTTGTAGTAAGTTAGGCTATATAGTTAGTTAGGCTATATATAAGTAATAGGCTATATTCGTAATGGCGCTCTAGAAAGTTAATGCCTTAAATGCGTTGTACGATTCAGTTACGTTAAATAAGCCAGCACACTTCTCACTTATATAAGATTTTTTATCTATAACTTCCAACCAACGTCCTTGGAACATAATCGTTCGGTTAAGTATTGAACATGTATTATTTTAAGTTGTCAGTCAATGGAAGGTGGCTCATATTCAAGATTTTTAAAAAATCAGGCAGACATAAGGACTGCCGACAGAAGTGTAAACTCAAAACAATGAAATAACTATGTTCTCTTTTGAAATTTTAAATTCATTATGGTGCGAATGACAATATTTAAATTTCAGAATTCGTTTACTGAAATTATGAACATTAGTTTAGTTTTCATATCTATTGGCATTCGGAGCAATAATTATATACATTTTTATAACGTATTTTTTTAATATATCATAGGAGGGAAATGAATAGGTGGGTCCCCTGATGTTAAGTAATCACCCCCGTCCATAGACACTAGCATCATCAGGGAAGTCGCAAGTGCGTTGCCAGCCTGAGGGGGGGTGGGCAGGGAGGGTGGAAAAGGTAAGTTAGCCTCCGGCGCTCTCACTGACCGAACGAAACGCAACAATGCAAACACTGTTACTTCACGTCGGTTTTCTGTGAGAGGGTGGTACAATAGTAATAACTTCAGCGTGGCTCTACCACCTTGGAGCGATTCCTAAATTAGCGCTAAATCTCTAATCTTGAATAGTCATTTATGCTATTTCCATATCTACGTGACGAAGTTTCGGCTACTTGTTTTACTTGATTTTAAAGCGAAAAACTAACTTCAAAAATAATTTCGATAAATCACAGAAAAACGTTGAACCATGGTTATTTTACTAATAACTCAAAATTAGTGTTTCTGAATTCCTTTGACATGTGTTAAAATCACGAACCCAGTGATCGTGCTGCATCTATCGCCATTTATTTACAGCTCTTGTCAGTTTTCTAACGTTTGGTTATGGTTGATAGGTAATCAGAATTTGCAATATGAGAACGATATTGACCTATTTTTGATCTGGTTTTTCTTTTGCGAAATACGTGACAGGACAGTCGATATTGAAAAGACTTCGATTTCCGACCAATAGTCCTAATTCTTTCAATTAGTCACCTTTGATCCGAGTCTGCAATCAGCAACCTTCATCATTTGTACGTTACGAACTTTGTATGTAATTAGGTTAATTCACCACCCGTGTATACCTTACCTACTAACTGATTGCTAAGTAGATACGATTCTGTCATTTGAACGAAATGCTATAACGAATGTATATTTTATCTAATATTTATTGACCTGTGAAGATTATTTTTCGGTAAGCGTGATCTGTTTCTCCTCTATAGAGCCCTACAAACGATATGTGGAAAATGTATAATATTGTAGTAGATCAGCATAATGGCCTTTTCATTCAAGAATTTGTATTATGGGAGGTTGCCTTAATTTCTTATATAGCACGAGTATTATTTAGGGAGCCAACTATTCGACAGATCGCGAGGCATGGTTTCTCGCTATTCACAGTAACATAGCATTCATAGTTCGGCTTCACTCGTCAATACCAGTTCTCGTCGGGTGGTTAACTCTCTTTCTGGCTCGATATCATGCACCACGACACACGGCACGCCCGCACTATTACTTTGCTTTCATTTAAAAAAAAATCCTACGTTTTGTATGGAAATTACTCCGCTCCGAAAGGTCATATTAAATTTCCTTGAACTTTTAGTGACATTATTGTAGAGTTATACTGATAAAACAGTAAAGTTTATTGGAGTGTATTGTATTGTAAATTATAATTAATTTCCTGTAATACCTATATGATATTATAGAAAGATAAGATACAACTTTGAATACAATTACGGAATATCTAGAAGGATAGAAAATGGTCTGACGAGGCAAGGAAGAATGTCTATTGCCTTGTTTTCGAACAGATTACAAACTGATTGTTGGCGTGATACGCCTTTACAGCCTTTACTAGTTGAGTTTTGTGTTGGACATTCGAGCGAATACGAAGAGGAACAAAAGGAATTAATCTACAAGCGGGCTGTGGCCTGTGGTATTATTATATATATATTACAGTATTATAAGGAGTAAGTGTGAGTTGTATTATGTTGGAGTGATTACAGGACATATAATAAGAATGTGAATCTAACGTGTTTGTAAATTTTAGATTTTTGTAAAAAAATATTGCTAGTGTCACAGAATAAGTAATAAAATACATTTCGATCGTTTTTAGAAATGTCTGTGTGTCTGTCGATTTGCTTGACTAAGCGTCACTGCTAAAGTACTGCGTTCTAGATAAAACATAAATTATAAAGCATAGCCTCGAGTATCATTTAATATTGGTTCCATTAAAATCGGTTCACTCTATCAAAAGTTATTGTAGTTTTAATGACGACGCGACTTAAGTACGAGAGAATTATAGATAAGTAAATGGACTTAATATTAATTAAGTAATTGACTTAATTAGTCACAGTTCTTTACATTATGTTTCACGCGGACGGAGTCGCGGGCACAACTTGTACAACATAAGTTTCTTTTGTCACAAACTGCATTTGATTAATCTACACACGTAACACTATACTACGAGTTTCTGTCTATTCGACAAAAACTTGGTTAAAACCAAAAAAAACATTTCTAAATACCTTAGGTGGTAGATTAATAATTAAATCTGTGTCTGTTTTATGCACAGTGCTTTGGCGCTATGAGCGGTGACCCGGTAACTTTAAATGAGTATTGTACGCTGTACCTTAATTAATTTTCACGTATCACTGTGCCACCTAGCGAAATAAGCTCGTGCCTCATTGCACTTTTATTGCATAGGTAGTAGTGAATTGCCTTGGTGTGTAAAGTAATTTAATCTATACTTAATATTATAAAGAGGTAAAGTTTGTGAGTTTGTGACGTTGTAGGGGGTAATCTCAGGAACTACTGGTCCGATTTGAAAAAATCTTACAGTGTTATATAGCTCATTTATCGAGGAAGGATATAGGTTAAGGGGTGTCAAATAATATCTAAGACTTGAGACATCCAAGCCAACCTCACATGCACGTGGCGCACCCTGCTGAATAACGAACGAGGCAATGACGATAGCGGGGTGGTAGGGTTCTACAGCCTGACTGGGTCGCAACCACCATGTATATGGCGAAAAAGCCCGTCATAGTGATTCGCTTCTGCGGGTCGCGTTTCGGGATCAGCCTGTGCATTTTCGCAGGCCGGCATAACAGCGGCGACCGGCGATGGACAGTGTGTCACTCGGTGGTCGCCATTGTTTTTGGATTGTACTGTGCTTACCATCAGGCACAGTGCAGTCATTTTGACGTGCTACAATAAAAAAAAGGTTTGTGTGTAATTTGCACATATAAATGAAATTGAACAACTTCTACTGTTACCTTATATACATACCAGCCCGGTAGAAGTTACTTTACAGAATTATCTAAGTCAAATATGATTACACTTTGTCATAAGGGTTAAGTACTAATCATAAAATCTGTCCAGAGTAAACACGGTACACTTGCAACACGCAGGGAGAGGGGGAGTAAGGTAAGGGGGATGGGGAAGGGGAGGGAAGGTGGTCCTCCAGCGCTCTCACTGACCGAACGAAACGCAACAATGCAAGCACTGTTACTTCACGTCGGTTTTCTGTGAGAGGGTGGTACTCTACCCCGGTTGAGCCGACCCATTCATGCTGAAACCATTAATAGCCTCAGCGTAGCTCTTCCACCCACCATATATTTAATCAATAATATAATTCACATATTTCTCTCTTGTTATCAATCCATCACGCAAATTATTATAAACAGTAACCATATTATAATCATAATTTGACTAATCATAAAATCTGTCCAGATTAAACACGGTATCTCTCATAAAACAAGAAAAATATTTTTACGAGAAAGAAGACCCAGTGTTAAATAATATTATTTTATTTATTATATGCTAGTATAAAATAATTTAAATGTGACTTAGAAATGTCTGCAAAAAGATTTAAATTGACAATGTTTTTTAAACAAAAATATTTTCTTTCGAGAGAACTCGTAAATTGAATTAAAAACCGAGATGTCACTGTCACTGTCCGTTTATCTCGGCGACTCCAGTGAAATTATTTCGTCTTGAATCAAATTAAATTAGAAAGTGCTTAGTAAAATGGAAATTATTCATTCAGCGAAACACACAAAAAATGTAATCGATCATTTATATAATAAACTTTTGTATATTCTTTGACGGGCCCGCAAATTCGTAGAAGACGAGGAAATTTATATTTATATATCGTTCTATATTATACAAATTAATTGTGAGAATTGGTCGAGAAAAAATATATATGGTCATATTCTATACTCAAGTTGGAGTACTATGTTATGATATTTAAGTTAGTAATTATGTAAGTAATCTTTCCTTGTGTGTACATCACATAAAAAAAATAGTTGGTTCTTTGTCTGAGCTAATCTCCAAAACGACTAAATGGCTTTTGACAAGATTTATTCCAGTAAATAGAGGACTTTGCCGAGTATAGATTAAGCTTCATATTATTATCCTTGATCCGTGGGTAGTAAGCAGTAATGATATAATTAATTAATTTGCAGGTGGTAAAGCCATGCTGAAACTATTACTGGGTTCAGCATGAATGGGTCAGCTCGCCCGGGTAGTATCACACGCTCTCACAGAAAACCAACGTGAAGTAACAGTGCTTGCATTGTTGCGTTTCGTTCGGTCAGTGAGAGCGCCGGAGGCCCACCTCCCTTCTTCTTTCCCTATCCCTACTCTCTCCCCCATACTTGCGACTCCCCTGGTGTAGCTAGTGTCTATGGAAGGTGATCACTTAACATCAGGTGACACACATGTTCGTTTGCCTGCTTTTGATATAAAAAAAAACAGAGCCAAATTAAATTCTGTAACAATTAGTATTCACAAAATTACAATTTAGAAATGCTGGCCACAATTAATCCTGATGAAAATTTAGATCCCATAAAATAACAAAACTATTTTCAGAACTAGTTTTTGTATAAAAGTTATATCATAAAGTAATTTAAGCAAAAAAAAAAAATCTTTGTAATCGAAAACAAGGCGTCTTGTGATTTAATATTTTTAATGAATATTCAAAGCGTGACCGTAAAATATATTATACCTATTTGATATTTAGTTTGCGTTTCGTGTCAGCTTTATCTGTTAACTTGCAGTTCATTAGCATGCGATGGCGCTTCCATGCATCGGCGTTTTAATTTGACACGCGTTACTGTGGAATGGTTAAAATAATCAAATATTAATATATTCACACAAAGTAAGTAATTCAGTTTATTATTGTGATATGTTCTTATTTTGTACAATGTATATGGAGGTCGCGATCCAGTATTTACAGTACAGTACATAGTAGTATGTACTAGTACATTAATTAAATTTATTCCTAAAAATGTAAATGTTGAAATTGTTAGAAGTGAAAGGTTTTTGTGTATATTTTTTAACAAACGCTGTGAGAATAATTGCAAAAGTTTAACAAAACCGTACTTAAACAAATCCTCGAATAAATGTACAGAATGTAAACTAACTTGTTAATATAGTGAAGCGAAATAAACTTCTCAGTTCGTCTTCCTAATGGACAAGTTTCAATTTACTTAAGGCGCTCTTACGGCTTGACACGATTAAAAAAACTCGTAGACAATGTAATGAACATTTGCCAATAATTTTGGATGGAGAAGTTTCTGGAAGCTATTAGTATACTTTTAGCATTGTACACGATTTATTTTATGCTCCAAGTTTTGTACGTCTAATGGCGACGTCTCGAAGAAAAATTCGTTATTGGTAAACTTAATTCGTGAAAACTTGGCAATTTTTACTTGGCTAAATTTTCACAATCAATTACTTGTCACTAAAATAATGGATTTAAAGATTTTGACAATAAAGTATTAAATGGAGAACTCAATATAAACTTATGTATCGCTCTTCAAGGGCTTTTGTAATTTAATGTTCTTGTTGCTTTTATGATGCGAAAGCCTCCCGATGTTATTAAAGAGGTCCGGGAGCCCTTGATATTACTTGTTTAACCTGTTATTAGACCAGTTCTCTGCACTTTCGAGGTATCCGTCTGGCTAGTTTTTCGCTTCTTATATTTGCTACGCATAGGGCTTTCAGCGATACCTAAATGACTAACATTTGTTGAAATATCCTAACTATGCATTACCTCAGGCCCGATACATTAATTACAGTATTAACGCTATTAGATGCGTGCCTAAAATCCCGCTTGAAGTTTGGTAATTAATTTGTCCTAAGTGTACGACATGAAATTAAAATATTACTTAACTAATTTGGTTGTAAGAGGTTTTCGGTAAAATAATATAACTAGTTTTTATTTTTTTAATAAAATATAATAAATTGTTAATTGTAGTTCATGTATTAAGTAAAATTTGAATAAAAAACAAAACCAGAGACTATTTGACTGTAAATGATCGTAGGTGGTAGAGCCACGCTCGTAGGTGGTAGAGCCACGCTGAAGCTATTACTGGTTTCAGCATGAATTGGTCGGCTCGCCCGGGGTAGTACCACCCGACCCACAGAAAACCGACGTGAAGTAACAGTGCTTGCATTGTTGCGTTTCGTTCGGTCAGTGAGAGCGCCGGAGACCCACCTCCCCTTCCACTTTCCCCTTCCCCTTCCCTTCCTCCCCCCAACACAGGCTGGCAACGCACTTGCGACTCCCCTGGTGTTGCAAGTGTCTATGGACGGTGGTGATCACTTAACATCAGGTGACCCATCTGTTCATTCGCCTCCTAAGATATAAAAAAAAAAAATGAAAAATATTATCAGAAGACGATCAATTTTAAAGACGTCAACAGGTCTCTTGTTGCAATGATTATAAATCCTACCAATTAGCTGAGGTCTACGGAGCTGAGAGGTCGTGTGTTATATCAGCCCGCATCATGACTTATTTTTTTACTTTGAACATTATTGTCAGCCCGGTGACTTGCACTAAAAATTTGTTTCTATGTGTGGTATTCAATTGTAGGAGGTGAGCCACGCTGAAGCTATTATTGGTTGCAGCATCAATGGGTCGGCTCGTTCGGGGTAGTACCATCCTCTCAGAGAAAACCGACGTGAATTGACAGTGTTTGCACTGTTGTGTTTCGTTCGATCAGTGACAGCGCCGGATACGCCTTCTCTACCCTCCCCCACTCCCGCTCCCTCTAACACAGGCCGTCAACCTGGTGTTCTAGTGTCTATGGGCGGCGGTGATCACTTACCATCACATAACCCGCTCGTTCATTTGCCCCCTATAATATATAAAAAATTATGAAAAAAATTGCATGTGTAATATTCAATTATTTAATGTACTATGTCATCATGTATGTTTTAAAGTTTTTTTATACTATGTATAGGTTAGCATTGGATCATAATCTCAACCAATGCTAAATGACGATCTGGTCCAAGATGGTATACACGATAAACCTAAAGGGGACTACCTCTCAAGTGCAACTGCTGGAACACACCTACAAGTGCTTGACGACAGATTTTTAATTTAAGGGTGGTACTTACTCAGGTTTTGAATAAGCCTTACCACCATGTCGTGGATTCACCATGTTATGTCCTTTCACGGAACGCTCTGGCTCGTACGCAAGGTTTCGAACCTACATCTTTTTTTTATCTTATAACAGGCAAACAAACAGGTGGGTCACTTGATGTTAAGTGATCACCACCGTCCATATAGACACTAACAACACCAGGGGAATCGAAAGTGCGTTGCCTGCTGTGTTTGGGGGAAAGGGAGAGAGGGGGAGAGAGGAGAACGAAACGCAACAATGTAAGCACTGTTACTTCACGTCAGTGAGAACCTAGTACCTCTAGGAGAGGCGACCCATTCTAGCTGAAACAAATAACAACTTCGGCGTGGCTCTACCACCCACAAAATCGAACTGTTATAAAAGGTTCCCGTACATAAAAGGGTGAAGGAACACTATTCTTACTTTATTCTGATTCAGCACTCTTGTGCTTTCGCTACAACTATTCTCGCGTGACACTTGCCCGAAAACAAACCTACTTTCTGAATTAATTTTGTTTAAATAATTTTAATTGTTTTAACAATGTCAACGTAAGAAATGTATAAAAAATAAGATACACCAAAATCAGACACATAATCAAAGCGACTGACATCTTAAAACACTATTTAAGGCTCAAATGGAAGTGGGCCGGACATGTGGCACGTCAGCAAGACGGACGATGGAATAAGAAGGTGACGCTATGGACTGGCCCTATGGGTAAACGCTACAGAGGTAGCCCTCTTACAAGGCGGCAAGATAAGATAGTCAAGTTAGTTGGCCACGACTGGATAGACAAAGCCCAAAATAAGGAACAATGGAAATTCCTAGAGGAGGCCTTCATCCGAGAAGGGTTCTGGAAATATAACTAACTACAAGTATTTACATGTTAAAATTAGAAACATAACTATGTTAGGTTAAGTACAAAAAATGTGTTTATTTGTTTCCACGAAATATATGGCGTTTTATTATTTCAATTTTATTATAATTGTTTTAATGAGCAATTTATTCTTTAAACCTAGTTTTCTTAAATAGGCTTTCGACCAAATTCATATAACAGAACGACACGGCATCCGAACATACTAACAACTAAGCCATCGTTGCTTCAAAATGAGAGTACTGAAACAATAAGTAGGATTTGACGAAGTATTGAGGTCGCTTTTGGTGCTACAACATCAGAAATAATATTATAAATGAGAAAGTAAGTTTGTTTATTTGTTTGTTACACTTCTACGTCGTAACTAATCAACGGATCACCATGTATTTTGCATTTCATCATCATGACATTTTGTATACACAATATTAGTCGTACAAAGAAGAATATAGGATCCTTTAGATCCAGAACAAATGTTATCGTTCCCGAAGGATGAATCAAATCTTCATAAACGTGA